>JASCZI010090804.1:876-13259 GCA_036250425.1 Stylosanthes scabra
CGCCTTCTTGAATTTCAATTCTTTAGATTGTGTTATTGGATGGTTTTCAAATGTTTTCATGGTGATCATTTTTATTTAGTTGGATTTGCAAATAACTTATTTTCAACTGTCATAGGGTTTCATCATGTAAGGTTTATAGTGCTGTTCCACAGCCACAGCAGGTATATAGTGCTGTTCCACCACCACAGCAGGTATATAGTGCTGTTCCACCTCCCCAGCAGGTATACAATGTTGTACCGCCTCCCCAGCAGAACCCTACTGCCATTTCAACCCCACTAGTTTACAGTGCTGTTCCACCCCCACAGCAGTTGTTAGCTGGAGTTCAGAGTTCCGCAATGGGGCTAGAGGCAACTACAGGCTTAACCACCAGTCCTATATTATCAGCTGTGGCCTCCACACCAGTTACTCCTGCTCCCTTGGTTGGAGTTCCTGGTGTCACCAATACTGCCCTCGCTCCAGGGGCTACATCACATTCTGCAGGACATTTGGGCTCTGGTCCCCAAGCAAACACGATTGGTTATACTGCCCCTTCAGTATTAGGTGGCACTAGCTATATTGGATACGGTGGAATATATCCTCAAGCTACTCCTTTGCAGCAAGTGGCCCTTGTCCTGCGACACTCTCCTCCCATTGCTTCAACAGTTGCTCCAACAACATCAGCATCAAATGGAGGACATAAATCTAAGTCAACCACAAGCTCTGAAGTTGAAAAGGAGAAACGGCCACCTCAGAGGCGGAAGTTTCAAGAATTACCAGTTGGCTCAAACGGCACAAGGAAACTCAATCAGGTTATTGCATTACTATTGCTAAAATCTTTGAAATTCAACATTGTCTGTATCCAAGGAAAAGTCTTTCAATCTCCCCTTTATTCCTTTGTAGCTTTTTTTGTAACATTGCTAATAATATAATGGGTTTTGATTATGAAAGTCCAATAGTTCTACCTATGGTCTATGGATCTAATTACTTGGTGTAGAAATTTAAATATTTCAGCAAGCATTGAAGTAAGAAGTAAGAGTGACTTTCCCTCCTGTTGAATATTTTACCTCTGGGCTCTAAAATGAGGAGGACCATAATGAAGGAAAGAGAAAAAAAAAATCAAAAAAATCTCTGTTGCCTTTCGTAATTAACAAAAGTTTTTTCAAAGAATCTTAATTTCACATTAATGCCAATTGGTAATATTCGTTTCAGAGCCCCTAGTGACATTGACGCCAATTCCTAATATTTATGAGTCATAGATTGCCTTTTCCTTATATTATAGGACAATGTATTACATGAATAATGGTAATTCTTGTTCATAAAGATTCTAACATATCATGACTTTGAAAAAATAAGGTAGTTAAGTTTTCTTACTTTTCTTTTCAGGATTAAAGGAAACAAGATTACAAATTTGAAATTCAATAACTCCATAGTTATATGGTGTTGAGATTTTATTTTTATTCATAGCTTTCTTGGGTTTTTCTGCTCCTTTGCCACCAATATGCTTTTTGTATATTCACTGCCAGCTTCTATATACCCGGGAAAGAGAGCTCTCTTATTCTCACATTTCTTTATAAATACATTTACATCTTTGCATATCTTAACTTTGTGACTTCTCTGAAGTAGAAATCAAATGATTTTCATCTTTAGCTCTACTTTATTATACACATTACCTTGTGCTGACTGTTAGTGCTTAATATTCCAGGTATTTTCTCTGACCTTCTATGAAGCTAATAGGCTGACACTGCACCTGTCTGTTGGGCCCCTTGGTTTGTATGTTTGACAGGGTTTTCAATTTTGGAGGAATTAGGAGGGTGCTCATTGCTTCAGGGCATTTGTTATTGTTATTCTAAGATTTTATCAGCACCAAATTGAATTAGTTTCCTGTGGGGAAAAAGATATTCTGAGACAGGAATAGGAGAAAAAATGCGTCATAAATGGGATATCACAGTAAAGTATAATAAGATAGGGAAGATAGTTAGATGTGAGCAAAATACATTAAGTGAGAAAGGTTTATAAGTTTCTTTGGTTATTATCCATTGAGCAGGCATGGATAAACATCATAATTTTTTAAAACTATGGAGTTGACAACCTCCTCCAGGACGAGGTGATAAGTAACCATATCCATGAAAAGACCATGCAAACATTTTAGCCCTCTTGAAAGATTTACCCTATGTCTCTATTCATTCTAGAAGTCATGTTAGTATTTTACAAAAATGTCCATCCTCGTCAAGGGACTGAGTTGTGTGCTAGACTACTTATTAAGATATTTCCACCTTCATTCTATATTTGATCTTGGTGCACAAATCATTGCTGTATATTATTTTTCTTTTCTTTTCTTTTTTTTTTTTCCGGGTTAACTTGTCCTATTCAGAGTCTCAATTGACCTCTAGTTTGGTGTGTTGGGACAGTTAATGTAATAACATCTGATTCAGAAGTTGTGTTTGGATTTTTTTTTTTCCTTTCTCTTCCAATCTAACTCAATTGCAGGGATTAGAGCATTTAAAACCTAATGAACAATCTGCTGATATGGCTGTGAGGAATGTACTGACTATGCCGGCTCCTAAGAAGTTGATCCAGCCATCATCCAATGGAATGCCTCCACCTCCCCCAAGAAAAATGCCCCCACCACCACCACCTCCTAAATTTCATGCTCCACCTGAAGTTAAAGTACAGGACAAAAGCGAGAGTTTTCCGAAGACAAAATCTGATGCAGTTCCTGGTAAGAGTCAAACCTACTTTTGCTATGCTGCGTTTGATTTTCTTGCCAACAACATTGTAATGTTACTTTGATATATCATTCTGTTTTCTGTGTACTATTATGACGGAGATTTTATCATGTGTCAGTGTGGCCCTGTAATTTTACTTTCAGTACCCTGTTGGCAAACTTCTAGATCAATTTATGTGAATTCTTTATCCATTTCAGATACTCTAGTGAAGCTGATGGAATATGGAGACGATGATGATCTAGACGATTCTAGTGAGGAGTCACTTGCTAGCACAACGCCCAAAGTTGGGGTTCAAAAGCCTTTCTGGGCATTATGATCCATGAAGTGAATGCTGGAAAGCATGACATGTAGATAAGTAAGGGTTGGGATGGAATCAGTTCTTGTTAGTGTGAATTGCTGGATCGGCTACTGTGGTTACTCTTCCCAATGGAGCAAGGGTCGGAGCATATTTTTTGGATGAGAGAATAGGTTGAGTAGCATCACCCTGAAAGTTTTTAATTGCACATACTCATGGTTTGTGATACCAATTGTTCCGTTGTAATTTTTGTTCTAGTTTGAGTATACATGTCTTTAGGAGTAGTTGGCTGCCAATGTGATGTAACAATACTGTGATAAGGGATTGAAATATGCTTTTTGTTTCGTCCCTTTTTCAGAGTCTGCGCCCTCTTAGCTACTTAAGTTGATAGATGAATGAAACTCGTTCCTCATAAAACTCGTTCCTCATAAAGATACATAGAACAAGCAAATTGCAAAAAACTCTGTATTTTGCTTCTCCATTTTTCTCCAACTCAGCACTTTGCATATCAATTGGGATATAATTACTTAAACATTCAAGCCTAGAAAGTTGTTCAGATATATATTATTGTCAACTTATCTGTGACAGGGCAAGCAGCCAAGAACAATAACAAAGCTCGTAATTTAATCATTGAATAATCAACATATTTAATTTACAACATGGTCCTATTATTGCCGCATTGGAATGCCGCCGAACCTCCAACTCTTTTCCTCTCCAAAGTCCAAACCCTTCTTGTTATATTAATATTTAAAGAATAAAAATGATTTTTTATATTTTTCATCGAAACCAAATTATTTCTATTCTAATAAAATCTTCTAGAAATTGAAAGAATTCGATGTTAATTATGATCTAAATCCAATAAATTTACAAATCGAATAGATTCTAAAGTGATATGTGAGAAGAGGAATGAATTCTCTCAATTTTTTCTCTCAAGGTAATAAGATCTCTCACCAAAAGAAACTTTGAGAAAAATATTAAATTTCAAAATATCACACTCAACAATATCAATTGATTAAAAACTTAAGAAAATTCATTAGCCATTTTGTTCAAAATTAACATTGGTTGAGCTACCCAATTAATACAGCCAAATAGTGTTATTATCAATAATTGTTCGATAGCTTCAGTTAACGAATTAACTAACCATTTTGGGGAGCCAAAACTAAAGCAGCCTGGGATGGATATTGACTCCATTCACAAACCAACATATCATCAGATAACCCTTTATGTTAGTATAACCACATTTTCATTCTAAGCGAGAAAGATAAAATAGAAATAAAATCACTCTAAATGCAGTTGCAAATCAATCCTAGAAAATCTCTTATTACAAATCAGTCCTTGAGCTGAAAAACTATTAAATGCAAGCCAAACAATTAAGTTCTGGAAAGAAAAAAAAAGGGAGAAAGGCTTTGTCTGCAAGACATTCCTCCATGGCAAAATGTGGCCTCAGCCGCGGTTCTGTGCAATATCATTGGGTTCGTCGTTGTTTTCTCTCAGATTGTCGTCTTGAAACTCACCATCTGTTCTGTCCTTAGGTTCATCAAACTCAAGATCATCTCCCATACCCGTATTGCCACCACCAGAGGGAAGATCTCCACCAGAATTATCATTGAATTGGTAATTACTAGCACCGCTATCTGTGAAACTAGTTTCAGCATTGCCACCACCATAGCTGGCTGGTGCACCATATCCACCGCCTCCATAACCTCCGCCACTATTGGCATTACCACCGTAATTACCGCCACCATAGCCGCCGCCGCCGCCATAGCCACCACCTCCTCCATAGCCACCACCCCCATATCCGCCAGCGCCGCCATAGCCTCCGCCGCCACCAAATCCTGGACGTGATCTTTCTGTAGCATAGTTCACGCGTATCCTCCGACCATGAAGATCCTGTGCAACAACAGAATTTGGGATGCAAAATATAACCAAACTTCTAAAATTTTGAGCAATTAGATAGCTTAGTCTATTGACAGTAACAGTGACACTTGATTCTAACTGCTTAATTTCTATCTGTCCAAATGCAGACTGTTTTCATTTCACGCAGCATAGCAAGGGTTCCTTAAAAAGTTCTTATTTGAAAGCTACTGTTGAAATAAATTAGAAAATATAAGATTATTCAGTGGAAAGCTTTCCAGACAAGAACACTATCATGCACAGAACATATGCATTTTTGTGAGTTTAACGCTTGATGTCTGAAATCTGAAAATATCCATTTGCATACGCAAGAAACCTGTCACTAAATTTATGTCAACCTTGCCTCAGGCACATAAAAAGCAATTGCCATCCTCCAGCATATGCATAATTTCATTTCATCTGTAATTTGCAATTTTTAAGTAATGACGCCCTTACAATTTCTTGATGAACATGCCAGATAATTTTATACGTTCAGCTAGATAAATCACCGCAAGAAGTTGACTATACCTGGCCATCCATGGCTTGAATGGCAGAAGATGCATCCTCAGTTGTTGCAAAAGTGATGAAGCCAAAACCTCTGGACCTTCCAGTTTCACGGTCCATAATAACCCTTGCTGAAAGAATATTAAGTACAATGCCACCATCAATAAACACCATATCATGAAATGTGCACGCTTCACAGAAAGATAGATTTTTTTATCGTGTTATTTAAACACTTAATTGCTAACACTTGCCCTTTGTCATAGACTGCAACTACCAACAAAGAAACAGTTTATCATGATTAATAACTACATCTGTAAACTAATTCGAGAAGAACAGATAAGATAAACACAGAACATAAGTTAACAAGAACAAAAAGTAGAATTTATTTCAGATTTCAAGATATTATTTTCAATTATGAAAGAAGCAAATTTGTATTGGTATGACATTGTATTATTATTTGGCATCATATTGATCATTGTACGAAACTTAGCACACAATGAAAAACTAGCAGAATCAGATAGTAACAAATAAAATTTACCATCAACTACTTCTCCATAACGTGCAAAAGCCTCCCGCAGACTCATCTCATCTGTGCTATATGAAATGCCTGCAACGAAGTCAAAATTTGTAATTTCATTACTATGTTCCATCTGTGTAAAAGTTGAGAACAATAAACTTGATAAATTTTATGTACCTCCAATGAAAAGCTTTGAAGATGACATGGATCGAATAGCCTGGAAAATCGAAGGATTCAATCCAGACAACTCTTGATTGATATGCCTGACAGCAGATTGCTTCAGTAGGCTTCCCATTCTATTGAAGAACGCCATGGCTCAAACCTAGTAAAGTATAACACAGAAAATGCTTAATGTGGCATAGTCATCGTTCATTAAAACATATAATACATTCAAAAACTCAAGTTCCACTACCATGTCACTATTCTGCTACGTATTAAAAATAATCATTGTTGTTTGCTGCACGTGCAAACAAAATTCAAATCTCGTTTCATATCAGCCAAAGCATAAAACACCAAATCAAATTCATGTATTCAAGTTAAAACAATCCTCTTGGTTCTCTCTACACCGAAAATAAAGAAAACAAAACATAATAAAATCAGAAGCTACTTTTTCATTAATGTTATTAAGCCAGTAAGAAGAGGAAAACAAAAACAAAAAAAAAAATCGATTTTTTGATACTTCGGTCCCTTTCTTCCATAATAATGATTTTGTTCCTTAAAGAGCCTCTTGCTTTTTTTTTTTTCAGAAATGCAGAGGTCTCGCAGGCCTTAAAAGTCATATTTTTAAACAATAATAAGCATCACCACTTCACCAGGGTCAATAGAATCAACCGCTATAAAACCCCAATCATGGAATAAACAGAGTGGAAAACAAAAAAGGTCAGCAGCCAAATAAACCCTACAGAAAATAACATTGAAATCGCAACGGAAAACGAAATAAAAGGAAGAAGGTGATAGTAAAGTTTTGATCTTAGAGATCTTACCTAAGCGAGAAGCACTGTGAGGTTTTCTTCTTCTCTCTTTGTGTGGCTTCCCAGCTGAATCAGTGTTTCGCTTCTAAAACCCTTGTTGCTGCTGGAAGCTAACCTAAATAGGGTTTGGATTTGGAAATTGACACGTGGCGTGATCGTGCGTTCCTAGATGTTTCTGCTTGGGTAACACTAACCGTTAGATTTCCATGTTTGCCACTTAATTCTTAAGAGAAAAAAGTTTTAAAAAAATTATTTTTTTCTGTTAAATTATCCTATTTTAATATTACTGTAATAAAAAGTAAAAATTAAAATAAGTTCAATTAATCTATTTAAAATATTGTCCATGTGTGGACATGACCCAAAAAAATTATCTATTTGAAACATTTATTTAATGATATTTAATTGTTAACTCATTACCTTAATTTCGAAGATATTTATCTCAAATATTGTGTTAATCAAGTTGAATTAAAAAATAAAGAAATTCATTATTTATAAATTGAACAATCAATTTGGAGTGGATCATTGTTAATAAGATGTAGTTCAATTTTCAAATGACATTTGTGCCTTTTTTTGAATTTTTGGTAAATAAAAAATTGGAGTAAATCATTCTTAAAAGCTAAAAAGTATTTTCATGAATATTAGAATTTTTTTATAAAAAAAAAAAAACAACGTTAGAATTTTAAAGAAAAAATAGGCATTACCTCATAAAAGAATATTAGAAATGTGTTAACAAAGGTTTAAAACAAAAAATGAAGTTTCAAATTTGTTATGATCGATTTTAACGGTTATAATTAAACATCAAAAGATAATTCTATAGTGCTGAAATCAGATTCCATCAGCAGGTGCTAAAACTGTGTATCGACCGTTCAATTGGGACACGTGTTGAGTGCACAGAAATCATAGAAACATGCTTCCATCGGAGATCGTATGTGTGTGCAGAGTGGGGCCATAATCATTAAGTATTGTCTGGAGATATTCATATGATTTGGTTAAGTAAGTGCTAAAAAGTGTGATTAAATACGTTGATTTAGGAGATAAAAAATATTTTTTTTTTTTCTGAAGAAATAGAGGAGAAGAATGTGGGCCAAATAGGGGTTTTCTTTTTCCCAAATATTTAAAAAAATGGGACATATACGAGCTTTGTGGAATCTACGCAAATAACAAAAATGAGTTTGGGTCTTCTATGAAATTTCATAAAGAGGGAAAAAAACATTATATTCTAGCGATTTTTCTAAAATTTAAAATTGAATATTGATATGTGAAATATCGAATTTCGATTAAGGTTGGTAAGCAAGTCTCGATGAAGATATATTTGGCAATTCAATATATGAAGTATCAATTGTCGATTAAGGATTGATGAGTTAGTTTTGAAGATATATTCAGAATGGCAAGTGAGAATCGAGAAAAGAAAGTTGTGTTCACGTTGCAGTAAAATTGAGTTAGGACTTAGTTTATTTTTAAGAATCACAGAACATTCGGTAGAAGTCCATTTGAAATTTGAATTAGTGAGATTTTATAAGAAGCGATTTTCAGAGGTTACTTCAGAGAAAAAGGAGGGAACAACAGTTCTAAGTGACTCCTACACGTGGCAGCAAGGAATTGGCTGGCTTCACTTATAAATATAGGATTGACCATTAGAGAAAAGGGTTGTAATTTTAGTCAAGTCCGATTTTCTGAGTATGATTCCTTCCACGCTTTCTTATTTCAGTTTTACTATAAGATCCAAGTCCATGATTTCTACTTATATTCTTTTGTTTCACTTCTGTTCTTTTGCTCTTTAAGCTTATGTTGTTTTCTTTTATTTTCTTTAGTTCTTTCAAATTATCTTTTTCCTTTATCTTTCACAGGTTGTAATTTGTTTTGTGTTATCATCATCCACTTCGAATTTCTGAGAAGTGATTATATTCTGCATTTAAAAGTTCTATTTAATTAATATACAAGAGTTTTTATTCTTCATTCCAAAGTTTAAGTATTTGATGCACCTCATTAATTGATACTCACAATCATTGAATCTAGAATATCTGACTTAGACACGGAAAACATAAAAAGTTGTAAAATAAATATAAATAAATTTTCCATGTGTGAGTCAATTAATTCCCATGTAAATTTTTTGTTAATTCCCATGTCTAATTTTTGTTTAACTAAATGATAAAAGTGAAGTAGCAATTAACCTCACAATTGTTATTTTTAATTTAAAAATTTAGGATTGAATATAAAAAAAAAAAAAAAACTAGAAAGTAGGAATGTGTTGTAAGTTTCCTATTATTTATCTTGCATATAACTGTTGATGTGTAAACTTAACTTCTTTTTTTTCGCATCGGATATCGACCGAGAGAAAAATGAATAATCATTGAGCAGAGACAAAGTGGATGACCCTCCCATGTAAACAAACTCCATTCCAATTCTCCAGGAAAAATCGAACCGAAAAGATATCATTAAGGAACACATACCTTCATTTTTTGGGAAATTTTTTTTAAATACTTAAAATTTAATCATTATTTACCAAAATCCATTCTCCTAAGATTATTTATCACTTTACATTGTATTACCAGTACCGGCCTAAGGCGGTACTGGGTTCATTCTAATACTGGCTTAGGGTTATTTTTTTTTTTTAAATAGCCCAGTACCGGCGCCTTGCTTAGGGTTATTTTTTTTTTTAAATAGCCCAGTACCGGCCTAAGGCGCCGGTACTGGGTTCATTCCAGTACCGCTCCTAGATGGACCGATACTGCGTTTATTCCAATATCTCTTAATCCTAATTGAATGTTCCAGTATTTTATTTATTATTTATTTTATGATGAGATATATTGGGAAGAAACCAACCTGCTTCGTTTCTTTCAAAAGAAATAAATGGACCGTGTCATTTTTTGCAACAATTCTTTTTTTTATAAGTTATTTCTACTTTCTCAATTACATACCCAATCAAAATAATTAAAGAAAAAAATTTAAATGAATGTAATGGGTATTTATAATTTTTATTTTTCAATTATTATTTATGCATAAAGAATACTCACCCCAAGATATTAAAGTACTCATGAAAAATAATGAGTTAAAATAAAACTAAATTTATTATTATTAAAAAAAATTCCAGCAATAATTATTTAATAATGTAAAGTAAAAGAATTAAATAAAATCTTACATTTCCAAAACTTTAATTACAATCCGTGGACTTGGAATATGTTATCATCTATAACACAGTAGTACTTAATGACTTCTTGAAAATTGTAAAACAAAGTGAAGAGGCGTCCTTGAAAATTAAAAAAACCTGAGTGCTTTGAATTGGTGTAACTCAAGGCAGTACCGATCTATGATAGGCCGGTATTGATTTAAAATATTTGTGGACTTGGGCCGGTACTGGTAATAAAATGGAAAATGAAAATTAATCCTACAACAATGGATTTTGGTAAATATCGATTAAATTTCATTTATTTAAAAAAATTTTCCTCATTTTTTGTCCATAAATCCTCATTTATTTGTATTAACTTGCGTTGATTTTTTTATTTAAAATAATTAACATATATATTTTATATTTTTATATGGGTGTCAATGATATTTGGTGTATAAATAGTGTTACACAATTTTATGTTACATGATTTATTAGTTTAAATCCAAGGATAATTTTAATTTTTTCTTTTAAAAAAAATAAAATTTATGAAACGTGGAACAGAGCAGCTCATACTTAGTTAGCCAGCCAACACGCCCATTGCTCTGAGAGAGTTATTTGCGAGCAATTGGGCTGCTTGCATGCTACCCCCAACTATGGAGTCCAGACACATGGCCCTTCCAATAATAATCTCTCAAAAAAATACTATACACTTGAAAAAAAATACTACAGCTCAAGGACCACACCCCTAATTTATTGATCTACTGCCTGCAAGAACTTAAAAAAAAATACAATTTAATTATCATTACTTTCCCATGTCAATTATTACATTAACTCCTTTCGATTAAGGAAGACAGCTTCTAACGTGCATGGACCCTACACCTGCTGGATGCGATTGTTACTGACGCTGTTATCCTCCAGCAACTCGTCCCATCATACACACGTTATCTTGTCCTCTTGACACGAAAGTCTCAGCATTTGCTGATGGAATCTGGTTTCAGCACCATAGATTTTTCCAAATTTTATAAGAACTTGTGAAGGAGATCAACTGATTCTATATAATTTTAGAGTAAACTACCAACACAACCCCTGTCTATTTCCATGACTACCATTGTGGACCCTATCAATAAAAAACCCCTTCACCGGCCCCCTTCCCTGATCTCCGTCCCACAACCCGGCTCTCCGTGACTTGCCTCGTTAAGTGCTAACGGATTTCGCTGAGTTGGCATGTTAAGTTGATTGCGTGTCTGTTAAGTGCCATGCTGGAGTGTTAGAAATAGACAGGGTTCGATTTGTCACACTTCCAATTATTAAAATGAAGCCGTTTTGTTGGTGCCCAAAATGCAGCGTTCCACAACAGGTATTTCTCTACCCTAAAAGCCCCGCCCCTCACATTGTAATTGACCAAGAAAACCCTAACACACTTCAATATTCTCTCTCGATACCACCCTTCACCACCATTTTCGAGAAGCTTCTGGAAGAAGGGCCTGACGTTGCTGCTGAGTTAGGTGCTGACGGTGCGGGGTAGGAAGCGTTGACGGTGCCATTGACGGAGCCGTTGACGGAGGTTGGACGGCAGTGTGTGAAAGTCGTCTATTGTGGTCCAGGTTGGTTTCCCTCTTTATCTCATTGTGCTTTGTGCTTTGTGTGGTCCCAAGGTTGGTGATGCCCTCACAACCCCATTGATTTCTGTAACCGAGCTGTGGTCCATCATGTATTTTTATGTAGCTTGTGATTCGCTTTTGTCATGTACTGATTTGTTTAGGGTTTTTTATGTTTTGGTAGTGGTGAAGCTTCTATGAGTTGCTTACAAAATGTGCGTTTGCAATTTAAGGCTTCCATTATTTCTATAACAAAATGTGCTGCTGGTTTTGCAATTCTGGGTTTTCATTTTTTTTAAATTAGTAATTAAAAAGTAGTAGTTATAACCGGTTTAATTTTCAATTAACACACTCTGTAATTTCACTCTACACTAAGAATTTATACATGCTAGAGAAATCTTCTAATAATTATTGGTTGGATGGATTGGAATAAAATGAATGAATCTGTTTGAATTGAAAATTGCAGATGGATGAAGAGGTGTATGTTCCTGTCCTTCATTATGGGGGAAGGTTTGACAGAGACATGGACGGTGTTCTATCATACGTAGATGGCAATGTGAAAAGGTGGGCTCCGATCTTGTGTGCTGGTTTGATTTGAAGGAGCTTATTAAACAAGCAGGCTATGAAAAATTTAAGAAGATATTGTGGCATGACACAAGTGATCCTGATCTAGGAACCGGTCTTCATGAAATCAAGGGTGATGCCGAGATCAATGAAATGAGGGGGTCTGTTGTGATGCAAATGGGACCTAAGGAATTCCACATTTATGTTGAACACAATGTGGATATTCCAGA
>JASCZI010090804.1:14949-27622 GCA_036250425.1 Stylosanthes scabra
TGGGAGCTTGGGATTATCTTAATAGGTTTGACCCTACAGTATGGACCAAAGCCTACTTTAGTCACGACCCTAAGGTAGACAACATAACTAATAACATGTGTGAGGTATGGAATGCGAAGATAGTGGAGTATAGAGGGAAACCAATACTTACAATGCTGGAGAAACTTCGGTGCTACATCATGAGGAAGATGGCGACACATAAGAAGAAATTAGAGAACTACAATGGAAATTTAGCACCCGTTCAGCAAAAGAAGCTTGACGAGGTTATCAAACCAAGAGCCAATAAGTGGAAAGCAGCTTGGGCATGTGACAACGAAAGAGTTCTGTATGAGGTTCGGAGGGGTGATTTTAAGCTTGGGGTTAACTTACAAGCAAGGACATGTACATGCAACAGTTGGCAATTAACAGGTATTAAATGCATGGTTGTTACAATATTAGATTTCAAGCTACTAAGTTTTAATTGCAATGGTTCAATATATTTCAAATTGAATACATTTTTTATTGCAGGCATGCCTTGTGTTCATGCAGTCGCGGCCATATACAAGTTAGGACTTAAGCCTGGAGATTTTGTTCACAAATGGCTAACAATGGAGTCTATCAGAGCAACATACTCACACTTCATCAAACCTGTTGGACACCCACTGGAGCTCCAAAGACACTTCCACCACCAATCAAGAGGCCTGCCCATCGCCCCAAGAAGAAAAGGAGAGTTGATGGAGTTGCTGAGAGAGAGATGCATGCTAACAAAGTAAGGATGACTTTCGAAGTCACATGCAATAGATGTGGTCAAAATGGACACTATTATAAGACATGCAAAAATCCACCACTGGATCCTAACTGGAAACCTATGACTAAGAAAGAGAGGAGAGCAGCAAGTGGGAATTCTGCTGCTACAAGTAGCAAAGCCAAGCATAGAAACAAAGAGGTACACATTAAAGGGTTTGACCTATCTTTGTGTATAATAGTTAGGGGTTTATGTGTCATAATATATAAGGTTAGGGTTCGATTTGGACACAAAATTTAATTCTTTCACTTCATTAGGTTGCTCCTCAAGAGACTTCTCATCAGGAGGTGGTGAATGATGCGGCAAATGTTGTTAATAAGCAATCTGTAGACCCAGTTGTGAGTTACTATAACTTATTGTCTTTGAATCAAATTTGATACATCTGCTAATTAGAATGAACATGCCATGGACATAACTGTGTTTGTTACAGGAACGGGCAAAGAAAAACAAGAAGAAAATTCCTAAGCCTGGAGTAAGGGTGAAGCCACCTAAGAAGAAGGCTCAAACTGA
This sequence comes from Stylosanthes scabra, assembly GCA_036250425.1. Classification (NCBI taxonomy): domain Eukaryota; kingdom Viridiplantae; phylum Streptophyta; class Magnoliopsida; order Fabales; family Fabaceae; genus Stylosanthes; species Stylosanthes scabra. The sequence continues at coordinate 16,244 of JASCZI010090804.1, forward strand.
GGAAATTCCAATTTCACAGGGGGCCCCAAATACTGAGGAGGTAACACATCAATCAATTCATGCAATTTACTTCTGTTTTGATAGTTATGTTGTGCTGCATCAATCTTATTTTTTTGATTATTTGATAATAGCATGGAAATGGTTCCCAAAACTTGGGCCAGGATGTTCCTCCACAACCCATCAATTCGCTTGGCCACCAAGCAACCCAAAGGATGAAGCAGCCCATAATCAGGCCTCAGATTCCACCTCCAACAACTCCAAATTCCATAATAGCAACTATAGGGCCTACCTTAAAGAATAACACTCAAAGTTATGGGCCAAGAGGAGTCTCGGCTGAAACAATGGCTGCAACAAGCTCTGGCACTGCTGCAAGACTGTTTAGATACATGCCCACTCCTGGCTTCAAGCCTCCTAGGCAGAAATGATAAAATTGTGTCCACTAGGATTAACAGCTCCTTTTATGTTTTGTGTTTTGATGGTGAGTCAGAAATGACCACTTTATGGGATGAAGTAATATTGACATGTTGATATTTTGATGAATTTATATTCTGTTTTGTGTTTAGACCATTATGAGCAACTTATTCAGGGCTGAAAAATGTCAAAATGTAGTAGTATGTGCTAAATAGACCTAAGTTGCCATCTTTTGTTGAGTCAAACTCTGCTGAACTCATTGCCTAGGGCAATTGCAATATTATATTTTGTCTTTTGTAAAAATGTCATGCTTGAAGTTTCTATGTGCATTATTTTTTATATTGATCATGTGTTTCCTGCACTTATATTTTGAATCACTAGCCTGATATCACAACTGCTGCTTCATAATTTCCAAAAGGAAAAACCAAAAACTTATAAAGTCATGATCATAAATTATTAAGGTTCTTCCAAGTTACATGATAACAACAGTTATAATCAGATTTAGAACAAAGCATTAACCATAACTAAAGGCAATACCAACATTTACATCAGAGGCATATAGTTCATCAATGCATACTCTAAAACCTAACCCAATACCCTTAACACATTTCCAAATACAATTCCAAACACAAAGGCAAGAACCATCAACCAAATACTAATGAATCCACTTCCATACGTAGCATGCTTAGTATCTTTCAATTGCATCTCTAATCCAATAACTCTGTCCTCTAATTCCTTGACTTTGATATCAAATTGAGCTGAAATGATTTCTTGACCTTCGTTCTACTACCCACGTCCATAGATTGCAACCTTTCTTACTTCTTCATCACAAGATGCAACATAATCATCTAGCCAAACAAAATATTTGCAGTGGGGTGCAGGGGTCTACACACACAACACATGATAGATACAAATGAATAATGTATATGCTAATTGTGTATATAGCATGAAAAATCTGAAATCTGAACCTTAATCATAATCGGATACCTTGAAGTAGGGGCATCCATAAAACAGCCTGTTAGGGTTTCCAAGAGTTGAGGACATGAATAGAATCGCAAAAGTCCCACAGTTGCATTCAGGAGCGAGGAACTTGCTCTTCCTCTTCAATGCGCCGGCACTTCCAGAGGAACCCAAGGTTGCACTCCATCCATCACCATTCACTCCATCTCTTCCGCCACCACGATTTGACGACGACCATCTCTCTCTTCTACTTCCCATGGTGTTTAGGACAAAACGAGAAAAATAGAGAAAGAGGAAGAAGGAGATGTTCGAACCCTAGCCAAATAAACCTCTCAAAACCAAAACGACGACATATGATTTATTTTGACTATGCCAAATCGAACCCTGTCCAATATTTTTTCTCCAGCGTGGCACTTAACAGACACGCAATCAACTTAACGTGCCAACTCAGCGAAATCCGTTAGCACTTAACGAGACAAATCACGGAGGGGCTAGGTTGTGGGATGGAGATCAGGGAAGGGAGCCGGTGAAGGAGTTTTTTATTGATAGGGTCCGCAATGGTAGTTATGGAAATGGACAGGGGTCGGATTGGTAGTTTACTCTATAATTTTATAAAGAAAAGATGAAAACAAGCTGAGCTTCATCTACTGCAACGATTTTGAAATGTGAACATAACTAGATTGAATTTCTATTTAGTATTACGAAACATATATATTGTATTGTGTTGTTTTCAAATCAACAACTTTTTTTTTTGACATAATTAAATCAACAACTTGTGATTAATACATTGGTTTATTTTTATCGTAGGCACCATACTCTTTTGTAATGTGACCAAATATGAAAAGAAGAAAATGATAAATTAGTTCTTAACTTTTATTTTTGGAACACATAAGTCTGATATCTTTATTAAATATATAATTATTTCTAACATTTTTAAAAGAAGAATATATAGGTCCTTCTATCAATTTGTATTACTAATATTTAATAGAAGTTACTGACGTAACCTTAATGAATTTCACATGTTCGTTACAGGGCCAAGCTAAAATCCAAATAATATAATAATACAATGGACTATGTTGTTTTGGTGTTGGCCAAAACCTTCTAATAAAATCGAGTGATTTCACCCACAATTATATTTATTTGCAATGGTTATCACAGCAAACGATGGAGTGTTGTCAAACTGAAAATACTCTATTTTTTTTAGATTCCAACTTAATAGATTTATCATCAGATCATCAACTTTCAATAGCTTTTCAAAAATTAAATTGACAGAGAGACTTATATGTTCTTTTTTTAAAAGGTTGGGGATAATTATGTATTTAACAAAGGTGAGGTTGCTATAAAATTAAAAAGTTGCAGGCTAATTTGTTTTTTTTTTTCAAAATAAACACGAGTTTTTCTTTGGAAAATTTTGAAAATAATATTTTGAAAAAAAATTAAAAGCACAGTATCAAATACTAATTCGGAGAGGAGGAAAAAATGGGTGGACTTCCTCTGAATATGGCCAAAATGGGGTGGATTCCACCCGTTTAGGGTTTTTTATATTTGTGATATTAATTTTTTATATGTATTTATATAAGTTTTTAATGGTAAAAAATTTTATGGTCAACAACTTATATTTAACAAAATTATTTTAATCTAATTTGATGAATTTTAAATTTTGTGAATTGTATTAATAATTAATTATTTAAATTTTAAAATCAAACACTATTTCATTTAAACTCAATATAAATATTAAAACAAAATATGATATCAAAGTATCAATTAAAATTTAAAATTTTATGATCTGAAAGAAATAAAAATAATTAAACTTGAAAAAATGAATAACTAAAAAAATATTTTTTAAAGAAATAAAAGTCTATTTTTACATTGAGAAGCTATTGGTAAATTAAATACAACTTTAAAATTCTAATTTTTTTAATTCAATTAAATGGATCTAATTCAAACTATGAAAGTTTTTTCAACATGCATATTTAGAGTTGTATTTACTAGTTTTTTTGTAACCTACTAGTTTAAATTAAATGGTATTTAATTCGAAATTATAATTTATTATATCTTAAATGATATATTAAATAATTAATTTTAAATGTAGTTTATTATTTTTAAAACTAATTAAGTTAAAGTAAACTATGTTTGTTAAAATTATTTCCACTAACTTTAAACATTTTACTACTAAAGACAATATATATTACAAATGTAAAATTAATCAAAAGAACAAAAAGGAAAAACATAAGAAAAAAGGATATCCTTCCACTAATCAATTAAGTCCTCCACATCAAGAACCTCTAATTCTCTACCTTACCTTTTCTCTTGCAACATAAAATTCTCTCTCTTTCAATGTTGTTTTAGTTTCCCTTAATATTTGGCATTGACCATTCTATCCTATGCTTGTAGTTCGTTTGGACCCTCAATTAATTCACTAGTTGAATGAAATCTAATTTTGGAAAAATAAAAATAAAAAACAAAAGACGTGACTTTCAAAGAGCTATAAGCAAGTATATATAAATATTAGGAAAACACTAAGTAGGATGACACCATTTTGGTATTTTAATGAGGACACGTGGGTTAAACTTATCATCAGACGACAAGTGACAAGTGAGTCATTTAGAATTTATGGCAGACACATATTTCTTAGCTCAATAATGCCACGTGTCAACAACTCATTAAATTATACAAATGTGCTCATTGGAAAATAGCTATAATGTTTTCATAGTAGACCTTCCCTAAATATTAACCCTCTTCCACAGGTCAAGCAACTCATCTTGAGATATATATACATGCATTGCTTCTTAAAAAGGGATGTATTGTTTTGAAAAGTGCAAGTTGAATTCATAATTTGTTACTAGAGGCAATCACTTTGAAGATGTTGAAGTTTTCTCGACTAAGTCGTCCATGCTACAACATTAGTTTTGTGTGGGAGATAAAAAGTCTAGTCAATTCTATTTAATTGGATTCGATTAATCAAGTTGTTCAAAACTTCAAATTAAGTCTAGGTTAATTGATTGAGACTCAAAACCATTTGATATTAATGAAAATGTCCACCATGTGTGATTGACAATTAACTAATAGTAAGAATGGGAAAAACCTATGTTATGGTTGAGAAACACTTTTTTAGTTCATGACACATATTTTTACTTTCTTGTGACTCAGATAAATTTTATTAATCGATGAGTCATAATTCGTCGTTTAAATTAATAGAATTCCTAATAATATAGTCCAAATATGATCAATAGTGATTTTTTTGGTCTAAATATCAATAGTATTAGTAATATAAGGAGGAATATTAGTATTTATTTTTCTTATTGATTTAAATAATAAATACCAAATAAAATACAACGGAAAACTAATTTTGTTCTTATTTATTATAAAAACATTTGACCCAATGAAGATTTACCATATTAATTATTTGACTGTTTCAAACCTTCATAGGCCTCTCTACACACTGAAGAAAGACTTACAAGAATACTTAATTGATTTGTGGCAATATCTGTTTTTAGTCATTTACTTCAAGTCTTTTTCTGTTAAAAGTTTTAGTTTGTTTGATTCAATCATATCACTATTGAGGGACCAATCAATTGGAGTTTTCCTTCCCATTTTTCTCTTGGGATTATGTTTTACTTTTTCTGCTTAGCATATTCATTATGAAAAATCTGTCTTATGGCCATGGGAATTTAGTATTGAATTTTTGTTGAATTCTTTAGCATAGTCTATAATACAAGAAATTATTACATTACATAAATAACTAAAGATACCATTTGTATAAAGAGTTAGGATTAGATGACACCATTGAATAACCTTTAGATAGGTTATTAAAAAACCCTATATTTTTTTTTCGTTTCCTACTATAATTCTCAAACTTGATAAATAAAAAATTATTTTATTTTAGATCTAAGCACCATTTAAAGTTTTTTATTTTTATGTACGGCAACAAATAATAATTTTTATAGCTAGACCTCCCAATAAGTACCTCCTTTAGATTTCTTCATTAGGGGCTTATGATAATGTGATGCATTTACTTTATTACTAATGTTATTCATTAATTAAGAAAGCAATGGTTAATTAGAACATCAAAGAATGAGTGTCCAAATCATGGAAATCATATAAACTAGGAAGCATTCATTGAATCATCACTAAGAAAAAAAGAGGGTGGTTGTCAACACTTTCAAACATTGTGCACCATTTATTTATTCATTTATTGTCTAACAGAATATCAACATCACCACTTAGCAGTTAGCACAAATGCTATGGAACATACAAACTTAACAAAGATTAGCATTTCATCATGCCTACGGCAACTTTACAATTAAAATTAAAATTAAAATAATACCAACCGATTATGACCTTAAATTAAAAAAAGAAAAACAAAAACAAAAGTTTTCAATCCAATTATTTTCCAGGAAATAACAAAAGAATAGTTGTGAAATGGTTGGAGTGGAGCTAATTAAGGGATTGGTGATTGGTCATCTTATCTGCATAAACTCACATGGAAACAAAAAAGGGTTAGGTCCAAATTCAATTCCACATTAAAAATATTGACCACCAATGCTGACAATTGGACCTTCAAATTTCAATAGAGACTCCAAGTGGCTCAAGGAAGTGTCCCTTTCACTTGACAGCATTACCACTAAAAAAGTTGCAAGGACTAGAAGAGGCCCTTCATCATAATTTCTTGTCAGAATTAAAATAATTGAATAAAGAATATTCATTGTTTATTATTTGTTCGTTAGTTAGAAGTATTATACTCTATTCGATTAAATTGGGGAGAAGCGTATAATGGATCAGATTCAGGCGAAAGAGATGGGCCTTGAATATCCTCTACCAAAAAAAATGGTATTTAACTACTTTTTAAAATCACTAGAATAGTATTCTTGAAACACTTGAAAATAATTTTCCATATTTATAATAACAACTCTGTCACAATTCATTGAAACTAATACTTTTTTTTAGCAGGCTTCTTGGTGAATGTATCTGACATGAAATATCTTAAGTTGACTTCAAAATCTTTCGTTTCCAGACAATTTCATCGACTACAAGTCAAAGTTAAAATATCTTCTTTTGCTATTAAACAAGGCATTTCACCTTTCAAACAGTTTTTCTATATTTTGACTTGTACAGAAGATTTCTTTGAGGACCATTCATCGGAGTCAATTGCTGACTTTAGTTTTATGGTCTTCTATCTTAAGTGCAGTCTCAAGCTTGAAATCCAAAACATGCACTGCTTCTGTTTCAAATTAGCTTTCAACTTGGACAAAGTAATACACTAAAAATGGATGTATTTGAACAATTCATTATGTTGAGTGTTTTTTTCTTTTAATGTGACAATTAAAGTAAAAAAGAATTTGAATATAGGCCATAAACATTTGAAAGATGGAAAAAAAATACACAAAATATGTTATTACTTCTATTTCAATCAAATCTGAGTAATCTAAAGAATACAATGCTAGAAAGAAGCATAACTCAAACTCTTCCAAACATTGATTGAATACATACAAAGCACACTAATTGGAACAAGAAGGTTTAGGCATGGAGACCCTAACCTGTTTGTGAATACATACAAGCCTCTGTTAGAGAACAGGATTATTCTAATGGCTATCTTATTTCACCTCCTATGTGGGTTTTGCAAATATTTTTGTGATCCCTCAAAGAAATGAAGTAGGTAATTTTCTAAATCATCAGCAGTGTATTTGATGTGTTTGTCACTTAAGTGACTATTATGCCTTCCAACAAATGTCCTATAAGCTTGGATTACCTTGAGTGATATCGAAATCCGCAAATCCTCGCGAAGCTGCACATCCGGGATAAGCCAAGCTGTTTGGATACGGTAAACATCCTCAAAGCCGAGGTAGAAGCTCCTTAGTCTCTCCCTAAGAAGAGTTTTAGAGATGGAAGTTGTCCCAGGAACATGAATTCCCTCATCCTTGAGCAAGTTGAGAATGGAACTCCAACTAGCTCTCTCATATTTCATTGCATGCTGCTGAAACTTCCAGTTGCGCTTTCGAATCCATTCGTCTCCATATATGAGCCGAAGTTCAGACCCCTTAACTTTTTCTGCCATGTAATGTAGGTTGTTCATTAAGAACAAATGCTGCAATGGAACCTCTTTATATAACAAGGAATTCTCTTCAAGGTTACGTTCCAAGACTGATGCAACCGATCGGAAGTGGAGGGTCATTGAGGAGACTCCACTTGGAGATCCCGGGCTTTTGCTATCTTCTTCTGTACCTGGACTCATATCAGGTGAAAGGGAAATGGCATCCTCTTCTTCCCTGTCCTTCAGAAGCAGATTAAGCGATTCGCTGTAATCAGTGAGAGTCCTGAGATAATTCATGACATATCTTGTCAAAGGATGTATTCCACCACCTATAAAAGGAGTTGAAGATGCATTTGCTGCAATGGCATTCTCAAATTCGATAAATGTCACCCTCACACAATCACCAAGCCTCTTTAAAACCTCATGGCATTCAATTCTAACAGAAGAACCAACATCATCTAAGTACAAAAAGTCCAGGTCTGGCATAAGGTCTGCTAGAACCTCATACATGTCGAGAATGCGAAACAGCTTCTCAGGTTTGTGAGGACCAATAGACATGGCTTCACCGAAATTCAGAAGCTGCAGTATCGAAGCCTTGGATGCATCAACGAAACAAGCAATGCTAACAGGTTCACCCTCCCCGAAAATCTGGTCGCTTAGCCACCTCTCACTTGCAAGATACACCCTAACAAAGATTTTCAAAGCCCAAATCCATCTCTTGATTTTCGAATTCAACGTACCCCACTCCATCTTCAAGACATCTTCAATGCTCAGCCTTTCCATTTCAAGAATGAAGAGGCACTCATCTAAAGCATCCCTTCTGACAATGGTATAAGCATGAGAACATTCTTGGACATAATTAGAAGCAAACAATAGATTTGCAATGCACCTGAGATCCGGGATCACACCTGGATGGACTAAATCAATTATATGCTCCTCTGCAGCTCTGCTAACACTATCTCTTTGAAGCGATTCGTCAACCGATTCATCACCCAGAGAGACAATAGAGTTCTCATCAACAGGATCTTCTTCGCTTGATCGAAAAGACACATATTCAGGTTCAAAAGGTTGCCTGTTCTGGATAAGCAAGTTCCTGAACTCTTCCTCGAGCCGAGCCATAGCTGTTTGAAGAACACTATAAGCCCTCTGCAAAAGCTTATACTCTTGATCATCTTTACTCAAATTGAAACTCTCCAACTTCTCAATCAAACGGCGAGCTTCATTAGCTGCATTCAGATACTCGGATGCTTCTTCGGGCCCCAAATCCCAAATCATAGACTGATCTTCCTCCCATCTCATGATTTTCTCCTGAATCACATTAATCCGGTCTTCAGTAGCATTCATAGCACCTTCTTCCTCCTCTTCCTCTTCCTCCTCATCCTCTTCCCCTTCCTTCCCCTCCTCCATCTCACTAGGAATGCTCATGGATGACAACTTGGTGCCAAGATCAGCCAGAACCTTCTTGGCATCATTGGTAAGGTTCTTGTTTGATCCTAATGCCTTCACAATATGCTTTGCTGCAGCAATCAAATTCTCTTCTCTTTCTAGTTCAGGAATCACAGGCTCAGATTCCTCAACAGCCATAAGGAACCAAAAGAAAAGAACTCCGAAAGGAAACAAGATTGATTGAACCCTAAATACCACTTCCTTCTGTAAAAAGTAAAAACCTTTCACCACACAGCTTCAATAGTAGTAGTAGCTCACAATACACACCACACAGAATTATGAACTACCAGCAGAACCTTATCAGGACCAATCAATAAAGCTTAAAAGAAAAACAAAACTTTGCACATGGGTATGAAGAAAAACCTTCTTTTTCCTGCATAAACCCCAAAAAGGGACTTTTTTTCAGTCAAAGATACAGAACAAAACGTATTACAATAATAAACAAGTACTTATATACAAAAACCCCCCCAAAATTGAACCATGAAAAATACAAAAGAACAAGAAGAAGAAGAAAGCACCAAGCCTCCTACCTCAAACTCCAAAGAAGAATAAGATCAAAACATTTTGAGTCTTCAGCTAAGATCTGCAGAGACAACAGAAACACAGAAGAGTAGAAACTGTACGGTGCAAATTGACCCTCTTTTGTTGAGTGCAGACACAGTTTGGGGTGTTGTGCTGGGATGAAGAGAAGAAGAAAGTGAAAGAGACAGAGCAAGGTAGCAAGCTTTTTGGAGCTGCAAAAATCTGAATCCAAGAAATGAAGTGATGGGTGTGGCTGCAATTTCTATGACCAATCTCTCTCTCTCTCTTTGTTTCTTTAAATCAGTGGCTTCAACTAATTAAAAACTTAAAAACTAACCTTAAAAAATTGGAAAAATTTAGTACGAGTCCTTTGTCTGCTTGTGTGACTTTTCATCTCTCTGCTACCATATTTTTATGGTCTTACCTATGCTTTTTGGAACCACTAATTTTTTTTTAATTAAAAGGGGAGATTGGAATTAAAGACCTCTTACCATAAAAAAAAAATATATCATATGAACTATTTCATTAAAATAAACTATGGTCTTTCTAAGGAGAAAAAAAAAGGAATGATGATGGCAAAATTATCTTTTGGAATTTAAAAATGATAATTTAATTCTTCTAAAAGTATCATACTATTTTTATCAGCTAAATTTATTAATGATGTATTAATATTCTATTAAATTATTGTAACCAAGTTTGGTAAATGAGTAGTGAAAACAAAAACACACACAACAACAACCACAACTAAACTCTTTCAACACTATTTAGTTTTTGACTTCAAACTTTTTCTTTGTGTTGGATGGTTGCACACCTGGTGGCGGGGGTGGCAGGAGTTTTTTCTCCCTTAATTGCTGATAATTTTTTTTTAAATAATTAAAATAAATATAATATATACATAAATAAGTATGGCTGGGGAATTGATCATTTTAGGTCCACCTTACATATTCCGGAACTGGCAAGCTCGGAACTTATTCAGTTCCATTTCCGGGGCTGCCATGCCCGGAATTGGGCAGTACCATTTTCGACGAATTCCGGGACTGCCAGGCCCGAAATTGGTGCCTCGCCTATATATAGACAGCAGTCCCGAAAAGCTTGTCACTTTCATTTCCCAAACATTTTCCAAAACCCTTTTTTCTAAGCTTAAGTAACACTATGGCTCGTAAGGGACGTTCGAGAAGACCCGCAAGGGAAAGTGCTCAGGACGAACGGGCTGATGACGCTGGAGCCGACGCGCAAGCAGGACAAGTCCCGCAAAAAGAGGAAGACCTTCACCGACTCAATCGCGACTGACACATCGCTGGAGCCCTGGTTAGTTTATTATTACGTAAAAAAAAAGTGTATATCATTGTTTATGTTTGATATATTAATCGTGCATAATGGATTAAAAATAGGTTTAATTGCATGTGTAGTAATAAGTAATATGTTGTTACTCTACCGGCAAAAAATTTATGATGTAATTAAGTCTATATAATTTATTGCCTGATGTGATTAAAATTTAGCTTTTGATGTACGTTTGTAGTCATGCAAGTAAATGTATTTTGTATGAATTCGCATGCTGAGTAATGTTAGAGAAAGAATTAAAAATTAGATTCATATAGTTTATTGCATTTAAAAAAATTTCCGTAATTCATTGTCTTATGCCGTTTTAGCCTTCAATTTATGTTAATAGTTGTGCAATTAAATGTATTTTTTATTCATTGCCTGTTAACTATTGTTAGATAATAGATCTATAGTAGTTAATTTAAGTTGTTATTTTGCCCAAAAAAAATAGGATTTTTTTAATAAAGTATGTAAATTTATTTATGACGTATGATTAGGTGAAGTTAAAATTTTGTTTTCGTATTGTTGTAGAGGAGAGGGTATTGTTGCCTAGGCGTTGTTCCTTCCTCATGCCGATTCCGGACAGGCTGATGCCGTTTATGATAGAGGCAGGATTTGGGCATGCTATTCAGCTCCGGGATTTTGTGTTCGACGCGCCGCTCATTTCAGCATTTGTGGAGCGTTGGAGG
>JASCZI010090804.1:32170-48453 GCA_036250425.1 Stylosanthes scabra
AGAATCCTCGCCATCATTCAATTCAGATTGCATAGGTACCTCCGGGCCAGTAAAGTGAATAGGGGAACAAGGTATCACAGCAGCATCCCCTCCGACTGATCTCACTGAACCTCCAACATCAACGCCCATGGTCTGCATCTCGGTCAGCAGCTCCATCACTTCTCGAGTCCCGTACCTGCGGTGCAGATCAAACATCCCATGCACATGCTCATCGCCATCAACCCAAAATATCTTGAACTTGAATTGATTCGGAGGGAAAATGTTAAGAAGCCGGTAGGCAACCCGCCTCACTGACATCGTACGACCAGCAACTCCCATGTTGCGCAATATAACAGCCTTCAACTCTTCCAACGTGTTAACGGGCTGCATTTGGAACACCATTGGCGTTGCAGACCGAAACCAAATCCCACCGGAATCACGACCCATCTCTCCGTTCGGATACAGAGTTACAACCACGAAATCACTGAGATTCATGATTTCGAAACTAAAATATGAGTGAAGGAAAGAAGGGATAATGAGTGGTGTGGGTAGCACAACAACACAATGCTGCCTTATATAGAATTTTCGGATCCTATTCCGGGTTCTGCAGACCCGGAATCACCTTGAACCAATTCCGGGCTTGGCAGTCCCGGAATTCGTTAAAAATTTCATTTGGCCCTATTCCGGGCATGGCAGCCCCGGAAATGGAACTGAACAAGTTTCGGGCTTGCCAGTCCCGGAATATGTAAGGTGGACCTAAAATGGTCAATTCCCTCAGTCGTACTTATTTATATATATATTATATTTATTTTAATTATTTAAAAAAAAATCCCTTAATTGCTGGCAACTTTTGGTGAGATTATTATTAGTAGGCGATTTCAATTTGGATTTATTATTTTCAAGTATCAAAAACATAAAATAAAATCTATCAACCGTGTACATCATATTTTATATATCGAAAAAACTAAGAAACCAACACATATTAATTAATAGAGAACTAATATATAATATAAAGAAAAAATTTCGTATCCAATATTTATCTAGACAATATTAATCAACAGGATTTTTTTCTCCTTTTCTCACATATGGCTTCTCTCTCGCTCTCCTCTCTTACATGATTTTCTTCTTCTTGAATTTTTATTGGTCACCATTGGCCACTAATTTATTGGTTATGTAACATTGTTGTAATATAAATGATTTACGAATGATAATTCACATGTAGGTGATAAGTTTGGATTTTTTTAATAAATAAATAATTTAAAAACAAAAGATATTAATATAGGCACGGATTAAAATTTTTATCATTTTGTTCCGTCTTGACATAATATGGGTTTGGTTTGATCGTGTTAAACTTTATGTGTACCGCATGGTAGGCATAACGCAGCTGACAAGCCCGTGTTAGTTATAATGGGATTGATAGCTTATGTTAACAGTAAAAAACATGATAGTTGCATAAAAAAGTAGGTGCGTTATGGAACATGGGCTTGTCAGTTGCGTTATGCCTACTATGCCCATGTTATAATTCAATTAGGGTGTGTTAATGTAACACAGGTTTGCAGTGGTACGCATAAAGTTTAATACGGCCAAACTCCGTGTTATGTTAAGACGGCACAAAACGGTAAAATCCGTGTCTACATTGATATTTTTTGTTTTTAAATTATTTATTTATAAAAAAATTCGATAAATTTAGATAATAATTTAACTATTGACTCTCTAATCACTTTCTAATGTTGATTCCATAACATCACTATTATATATTATTTTCCTATAACATTGTAGCATTGCCTTTAAAAAAATAATATGCTTTACTTTTTTATGATTTCTTTTTGGGAAGACATCATATGTTTCTAGTTTTTGTTATTGATTAGTGATTGTGATCAACTTGGGCGGCACAAAATTAATAATAAACAACTACAGACAACATAGAAGACAGGATGCCATGTCATTTCTTAAACAATTATTATATACTTATTTATTATATATTTGTATACAGTGATTCTACGAAACCAACATTAAAAAATTCTTAAAGAACCAATAATTAAGTTGCCATTCAAATATAATAAAAATTATAACTTACAAACTATATAAGTTATCATTCATAATTTATATATCATTACTACCAATACTTTCTCATTTGTATATATTATTTTGTATGTTTTAAATATATACATGTTACATAAACGTATATTCTATATAAATAATTAATTTAATGATTATTTTTTTTTTTGTTACATTTAACATAATTTCTTAAATTAAAACCTAAATGGCGAGTTGGTCATAAAATTATGTCCCATCTATCTAGGTCCATTGCTACTTTCTCGGATTCTTTTTCAAATTCAAATTCTTCTCCATCTTTTTCCCCTTCTTGTTGGATTCCCACCCTGTTTTCCTTATTTCCTCATTCAATTCAATGACTTGGAGAAATATATATTTAAAAAATTAAAACTAAAACTAAAACGGTTTAATTTGCCCAATGGTGTAATTGAAGCTAAAGATGTGGTTTGAACTTTGAAGCAGTGGTACAATTAGAATATGTATATATGTATCATATATGTGAAGCAAAGGAAAATCAAATAATGCAGGCTAAAGTCATTTTATTTTATTATTATTATTATTAAAATATTTGAGTAATATTATTTAGATATAAATATTAAATTAAATAAAATAACGAATATGGCCACCGTTGTTGTGTTGGTGTTGCTGTATCGCACTTGTTTATTGTGCAAGACACACTAGACGTCGAGACCAGACAAAAAGTTAGAAAAGATATATAGTTATTCCAAATCCATTCAAGATTGCATTTTTATGGTGGTTGAGAAATCAGAAATGTGAACAGACTTTGAAAAAAAATGACGTGGAAGAACCGTGCATGGAATAATAATGCTTGGAGTCTTATTAATAATTGAGAGTTATTAATTAAGCTCTACAAATATGGTCTTTTTTTTTTTTTTCATTTTACCAAATGAAAGGTTATAGAAGTATTTACATATTAACTAAATATGGGGGATTATTTTTTCGCTTTATTAATAAACAAATAGTTAATGTATTACACTATTGTTATTTCTTATATCTTTAGCGTTAGCATGCTTGTTAAATTATTACACATTAAAAATATGTAGCTATGTTTTAAGGCACCACATACAATACGCCGCCGTTCTAGATCCGTGGACGTTTCTCTTATCTCTCTTTTCTCTGTTTGGACATGATTTTCCTTTACAAAATGTAATAGAATTCAAATGTTGTTCCATATCTATAGTTTATGACTTTATGCTAATATTTTAGTCAACCTCACGCACCAATACACTACTAGCTACTAGCTAGCAAACATATAGAGCGTTACTATAAATGGAAAAACAAACAATCAGAAGATCGCATAACTACCCAAAGTTCAAAGTTCATGAGTTATTAACTTATGGTGCTAAAATTCATCTTATTGACAATTTATTCAACACACGTGAATATTGCACTTGCACAAAAATATCACAATTTATCATTTTTTTTTTATGGTTGTCATTATCATATCTAGAGTTTCACCCGCCTAATTCATACATAGATAGTGGCATATATTCTGAGTTTCAAATTCCATATCTATTTAAATAAATTGAACCATTTTTCACCTTGATGAATTCCTTAGGATACAGAGAGATATAGGTCACACTCCAAACTTTACCGAAGAAGGTACAATGATTGTTGGATTTTTTTTAAATAAATAAATAAAATACAAGATTTACAGATATACACACGCTTTCAGGTTTTTATCGATTTGGGCCGTTGTTACTTAACACGGGCTTGAGAGTTGCGTGTTGAGGGTTCAACATAACACGAGGGATGGTGGCCCGTGTTAAGCTCTTCTTGGGCTGGGCGAAGGCTAACACGGGCTTGGGCATCACGTGTTGGGTAACATGAGGCTTCGTAACCTGTGTTGTGATATTGGGGCAATGTGACCCGTGTTAGCAACTGGGTGGTGAGTGACCCGTGTTGTTAACATGATAGAGCCTGGCCCGTGTTGCCATCATGGAGGAGCATGGCCCGTGTTATGTATGACGCCTATAAATAGAGCATGAAACCCTTCAACAGACCCTACTTCCCTTATTTCTTTTAACTCTCCATCCATTTTTTTTCAAATTTCCATTATCTTCTTTCTTTGAGTAGTAGCAAGTGGTAAATAAGCATGTCTGCGGAAGACAGTGGCAATGGTAGGGGCAGGAGAGCGAGAGGTGATGTGGCTCAACCAAACGAGCCGGATGCGGCGGATCCAAATGATTTGCAAAAGTTGAACCGCTTGTGGCAAATCACAGGAGTACTTCACACACAGGTACGTGTAAGAAAAATATTTCTTAATTACTTTATGCATTATACTATAAAGTAATGTGATTATTAGTAACATGTTGTTAGGATTAATTAATTTGTAATCATGTTAAGTTGTATGAATTTGTAAAATATTAAGCAATAAGGTAATAAGAAGTAATTTTTTAATTTGTATTTTGGTAGTTAGTAATATAGGAATTAGTAACATAGTATATCCTAATAATGTATAGTATTATTAGTGTAATATTTAGTGCTTTAGTAAAGTAGTAAGTAGTAATATTTTAATATAGTATATGCCTCTGTATTGAATAGTAATATTTTTTAAGTAGTTTAAGTTATATTAATTTGTACTATGTTAACTAGTAAGGTAATAAGTAGTCATTTTTAAATTCGTAATATGTCAATTAGTGATATAGTAATTAATAAAATAGTATATACTAATAATATGCAATGTCATGTACTGTAATATAATTAGTGTAATGTTTCCTCAAGTGGTAGATGGTAAATTTTTAGTATAGAATATGGTCATATGTTGAGTAGTAATATTTTCTTAATTTATTTAGGTTGTATTAATTTGTAACATATTAATTAGTAAAGTACGAATTATTTATATTTTCTTAGTGATATGTTAGTTAGTAATACAGTAATTAGTAATTTAACAATATGTTAATTAATAAGGTTATCTAGTAATTTAGTATTTTTAGTAACATAGTAATAGTTTAGAAATTTAGTAATATATATATTTTTTGGATACACTGTGATTATATTTTTTTATGAACTAACCAAGATGTGCTAATAGATTTTTTATTTATAAATAGAGCGTGTGTTCTTGCCCAGGCGGTGTGCATTTATGATGCCTCCACCTCCTCAGTTGGTGCAATATATCAGACAGGCGGGGTTTGAACATGCAGTGCAGTTGCGTGACTTTTGCTTTGACGCTGCCCTCCTCTCCGCGTTCGTAGAGCGCTGGAGACCCGAGACCCACACCTTTCACCTTTCGTGGGGCGAGTGCACCATCACCCTTCAGGATGTGGCATATCACTTAGGTCTGCGCACGAACGGTGCGCCAGTAGCGGGATGTCTGCATGACTTCATCAGATATTATCAGACTGAGTCGTGGGACATGGTCGAGCAGTTTCTGGGGGTACAACCACCACCCGTTCATGATGAGAGGAGGGTTGTTTTCGCGATCCGCATGAAGTGGTTGCGGGAGAGGCTTGACCATATGTCGGCCGATGCTGATGATCTAAGGCAGTATGCCAGGTGCTACATACTGCTATTCGTAGGAGGTTACTTGTTGCCCGACACGTCCAGTAATCTAGTGCACATTCGTTGGGTTCCACTACTGAGGGATTTTGATGAGTGTGCGGCGCTGTCTTGGGGAAGTGTCGTGCTTGCATGGACGTATAGGTTTTTGTGCGATGCTTCGAGGAGGGGGAGGACCGACGTAGCCGGGAGTATTCCGCTGGTCATTTCATAGATTTACCACAGATTTAGAAGTTTCTGTCCTCCTGTGGTGGATGTTATTGCGTGGTCTCTAGCTAGCAGGTAATGTGATCGATTATTTATATTTTAGCTTCTGTTGAAGTTAGTCGTACATTATATATCTTTTTGCGGTGTTTGTAGGCTGATAGGTTTTCAGCAACCTGACAGAGACAGACAGGAAGGTCGGCTACTGAGGTGGCGAGAGGCGTTGGACAGGTTAGACATCGGGCGGGTAAGTGTAACTAGTCTTTTTTTGTTTCGTTACGGGTGATAATTTATTTGCATATCTAATGTGGTATTTCTTTGTTTTTTGCAGTTTAGGTGGACCCCGTACGACACGCATGCTCTACAGGCCATTGTTCCTGATTGAATCCACTCTCATGTGGAGATATTTACATGGAGGTCTGCGGTGCCTGTTGTGTGCACATGCATCACGTCGATCGTGTCCTCAGGCAGTACGGCGGGGAGCAGCCCGTACCTAGGGTCCCTGTGGATCTCACACGGTTCATGACATCCACTGGCAGGGGTGAGGATCGATGGTGGCCTGATTATCTGAGCACATGGTACGCTGGGTGGCAAGCTAGGGGCAGTCGGGACGTGCTTGTTACCATACATGAGTGCAGGGATTACCGGGGGACCCAGGAGTATTTCACGTGGTATGTGGGTGCGATCTGCAGAGGAAGGTTTTTGTCACTGACGTCCCGACTAGATGACCCACGGTGGATGTTTGCAACTCCAAATCTGCCAGTGTCCGCCACCCATTCGAGCGAAGAGTTGACCATGGAGAGGATGCTCCCGCCCATGGCAGGAGGAATGATGCAGGGGGTAGGGCAAGGCGACCTCCAGCCAATGCAGCTCCTCCAAGGACGCCTGCGAACTCACGTGACAAGCGGAGGAGAGAGAGGATGGGTGTCAGGGTCGGCATGGATGAGGTGCAGGAGGAGGCAGCAGAGATCAGCCGACGTGAGGATGAGGGTGACACAAGAGATCAGCCACACGTTTCTCCGGCAGGTCCGCAGTGGTTCGATCATGACATCATAGGCTCCTCATCCATGATGCAGGCTTCACATGCATCTCAATCAGCGGTCGTCGCTCACCCCCAGCCTTTCCCAGTTGCATCTCCCGATCCATTCCTACAATGCACATTCGATGTCGGGAGCCTTGATGACATTTTCGACATGATACGGGCCCCGGATACGGTTGTTATGTCTCAGGCGGTATCCTACAGGACATCCAGGGATCATCACCTAGACCCCAGTAGCTCGACATTTGTCACATCTCCCCACCCACCCCACGGAATGGGATACACTGTGAGTGACTTGGGTGGCACTGGAGCTCAGTACGGGACCCCGCCAGCATACTATGACTTCATGAGTGGCCCGATCCCGACGACGACTCAGGCCGAGACAGCACCTATGGAGCCCTCTCCCCCGCTCCTCCCCATAGACCCACGAGGATAGTTAGACCACCTCTATGCGGCACCGGTGGGCACTTACATCATGATAGTGGATACATGTGACCCGATTGTCTTTTTTTAGTTGTTGTTAGATAGTATTTCTATGTTGCTTATTGTTCAGAATTTGAATGTGTTTAGGGTTTAAGCTTCCTTTTATCGATGTGTTTAGGGCAAGCCTTTATGTAATTTGAAACTCCTTCAAGGATTATGGACTTTGATGCACTTTTCATTATATGGATTATCGTATGTCGTAACCACGATTCGTGTGTTTCAGAACTGTTAATTTTATCTCTGTATCGACATATTTATTTTTCGTGTTAGTCTTGTTTTATTTTTTGAATTATTATACATCACGTTGTTTTATATTTACTTTTCGTGTTAGTGTTGTTTTATTCGTATCGATATATCTTACCCTACAACATGAACATAACAATAATAAGAAATAACAACATTTTTTTCAAAAAATAGAAACAGACTAACTTGAACACAACATTAATAAGAAATAACAACAAACAAACCGACTTGAAAAAGAACAGATGAAAGGGGACAGGGAAGCCATCACGTCCACCATCTAATCCTTAGGGTGCGCAGCATTAGGACAACCCCTTCTCGTATGCCTGGGCTGGCAGCATATCCCGCAGCGCTTCTCTTGGCGCTCAATAAGGTCCATCTCGTTCATAATCCTAGTTGAAACTGGCCTCCCCTTGGTCTTTCTTCTCATTGAGGGGTTGGGCCGCACAGTTGATGCCAAATTCGGTATAGCCGCTGGTGCCAGGAATAAAAACCTGCGGCCGACTTGACTCTCACCAACATATTCGGCCTCATCGAAACTGTCAGTTGATTCTTCACTCTCCCCTAGGTAGTCTCCGTCGGATCCATCATCTGAGCCCGAATCCATGTCCATGGACACATCTGGTGTAGCGATCCGGAGTGGCGGGGCAGCAATGGCACCCACCTGGCCTGCCCATGTGCATGATGGACCTGCTTCAGAACAGATCGGGACGTCCCGTGTCTCGACGAGAAGCTCCATCACTTGGCATGGGTCGTACCTTTGATGCAGTTCAAACATGGCCTGTACATGGATATCTCCCTCAACCCAAAATATCTTGAACTTGTATTCCAACGACGGAAGGATTTTCAGAAGCCTGTACGCATCCGCCTCACATGTTTCCGGCCGACGGTTCCCATTGTTCGCAAAATGAAATTTTTCAGCTCATCCAGCGTATCAACGCGTTGGATATAGCACAGTATCGGGTTCGGACATGCAAATTCGATGCCATCCACACCCCTTTTCATCTCACCGTCGGGATATAGTGTACCCACAATTAAGTTTGAATCCGACATTCTATTTATGAAAGAAAAATATTTGGAGGGAGAAGGGAAAGAACTGTGCTAGTAGATCTTGCAGAATGGGTTGCAACATCTACTCTATTTTATAAGCCCGTGCTACCCATAATACGGGCTAGGAATGCCCAAGTTGCATAACACGAGCTAGGAAGGCCCATGTTGCCAACACGGGTTTGGCAACCCCAAGTTAACAACACGGGCTTGCATGGCCCATGTTACCAACACGGATATTGCAAGCCCAAAATAGTAACACGGCCTAGGGTGGCCCAATTTCTCACCACGCACCTGTCAGGCCCGTATTAGGGTCCAAATCCGACGATATTTACTTCTTATTGATAAAATACATAAAGTATTATAAATAAATATAAATAATAAACATTTACAAATAATTAAAAAAGTTCACAAATATTAAATATTAATGGTATCTCCTTAAATAAATAATTAGTTATAAATATTTTATTATAGGTTATTTGTAATCGTAAATACTCATAAATAATTATAAATATTAGAAACTGCTAAGTAAGTCACCCATTTTTCATTAAATTGATTAAGTTAAATATCAAATTTACCTAACTATAAATAATTACAAAAAATTAATTATAAATATTTATGAATAATTACAAAAAATTAATTATAAACACTTATGAATAACAAATATTCATAAATAATTACAGGTATTTCCAAGTATTCCTAAATAATTATACATACTTATAAATACTCATAATTTTTTTTTTCAACCATTATTAATAAACACAAATACTTGTAAGTAACTACAAATAGTAAGCATTCATATAAATATTTATATATCATTAATAAGTATTTATAAATAATTAAACAAAACTTATATATCACTAATACACATTCATAAATAAT
Organism: Stylosanthes scabra; assembly: GCA_036250425.1. Classification (NCBI taxonomy): domain Eukaryota; kingdom Viridiplantae; phylum Streptophyta; class Magnoliopsida; order Fabales; family Fabaceae; genus Stylosanthes; species Stylosanthes scabra. Next base: position 41,619 of record JASCZI010090804.1, read on the forward strand.
TACGAATACATATAAATATTTCATTATAAATAAAGTCGTACGAATTAAAAAAACATAAAATTAATTATTATAGATAACACATGCATTTATACATAAACATATTTAAAAATTATCTCTTGTTTGCTTTTTCAGAAATATTATAATGATCCTAACCCTATTACAATAACTTTAACTTATTATAATGATCCTAAACCCTATTACATTTTGATATTAAAAAAAAGCCCTTTCTAAGCAGGACCTTTGCTTCTTCTCTACAGGCCTGTGGCTCTCCACAGAGATCCTTTACTTCTGCCCTATTGGACTGTGACTCTTCGCAAAGATCCTTTGCTTCTGTACTTCTGGCCTGTGGCTCTCCGCAAAGGTCACTTATTACAGAGTGGTTCGGCGTATTTCAACTCGGCGGACGTCAGGAGGACTATGACCGGTTGAAATTCCGTTCGCCACTCTGTGTTAGGATATTAGGAGGACTATCATCGGTTGAAATTCCGACCGCATGTCTGCGTTATTTAGTTGCCTCTTCTACCCTTTTCCAACCAGCTCATTTTGGTTACCCGCAAACATATCGATACTAAAAATTTATAAAGTGAATTGGGAGTTACATCATTTGGGCAAGTTGGCTTCGGGCTTCATGCTCCTTTTATAGGCAAACACATGAGATTAACACGGGTTTTCTTGACCCAATAATGGAACACGGACTAGCCTCCATGAAGATCTCAACACGGGCTATCATACCCCATGTTCTTAACACGGACCACAATGCCCCAACATGATAACACGGACCATCATGACCCGTGTTACTCTTCACCCAGTCCAAGACGGTCTTAACACGGGCTAGCAACTAGCGTGTTCTTAGAGAGCCCAAACCGCAGTTACCATGCCCGAGTTGTGTCACAACAACGTAAATCCATAATAATCTGAGTCCGTGTTCAAATGAGTAATTTTGATATTTAAATTATTTATTTAAAAAAAAATTCAATAATTGTTACATATAAGTAATATAACTATTTATGTTTTTTTTATTATTATTTAAGTTTCTGAGATAAATAATTCTATCAAAATAATAATTCAACTTATTTTCTCAAATATGTAATTAAGAGTTCGATTTTTATTAAATGAAGATAAAGTATATTTATTGTTGGTTAGTTAAAATGATTTCCCGCAATTTAAATTCATAATTAATGTTTTATTTTTAATAAAGATATATTAGGAAAGAGATTTGAATTCGAAATCTTTATTAAAGAATTGGAATAAAATATCAATTGATGTTAATAGCGTTATAACCACTCAATGTGATTATTTTGAATGATGTTGTAACTTACGGAGCATTGCAAATTTTAAATTAAAGTCACATCACAGATCTAATAAAATTCATTTGTTATGTGAATGTTTGAAGCAAAATCAAAGATATGAACAAAACATGCAATGCTCTCACAATTTTTAAAATGGATTCATTATGAAGCCCTTTCCTTCCGTTAACGCCTCTTGTTATGGCATTAAACCTTTTGTTCATCACAACAACATAGAAATTAAATTAGCAGCTATGGCCTTTTACACTTGTTTAATTTCCCTCTATCACCCCCCTTTTTTTCCGCTTCCTTTTCTTTTCTTCTCTTCCTTTTTTTCCCCCTAACCTTAATTACTTCTTTTTAATTTTGTTTTACAACATGATTGATTATTGATTAAGTTTAGGACTTAGGGAGAGGCTTTCCAGAAAGGAATGATTTGAATAACTGAAGGGCTGCTCTTGGCTTGAATAATGGAACTTCATGACCTGCTCCTCTAACTGTCGCAAATGTTAGGCCTTCATATACTTCAGTCCACCCTCCAACCTGATTTTTGACATACCAAGGATACCATGGTATTTTAGTTGCCACCTTAAGCTGTGCAAGTGCATATCTAGTTGCTGTAACCGGCACCACTGAATCTACGTCTCCACTGTCAAACATAACATATATATGATGAGCTTTTGCCTTTTTAATAAGGTGGAAACTTACTTATAGTTAATTTCAATTTCATGTGAAATTGTCATTTTAAAATTGTTAGATTACATTTTAATCAAAGATATCAAATCATTTAACAATTTTTAATAAACAACTTCATAAGAAGTCAACTGTACATGAATATTGACATTCTAATAATTAATTAGTTAATGAAAAATCCAAGTAACTAACCTGAACACCCAAACTCTTATTCCATTAGCCATCAACTCTCTATAAATTGGTAGAACCGATACATCTGTATCATTCCAGTTCCGATTCAAAACCTCACTGCACAAAACGATCCAAAATCGTTAGTGTTAATTCACTTGATAATGATCAAGCGTTTAATTAATAATTAAAATCAAGAACTGACCTGCAAGCAGTCCACTTATAAGGAATTCCAGTAGTGTTAGCATGAAGTGCTTTCTGAACATCTGGCCTATTGTAGTATATCTCTGCATACTTTTCAGTACATGGATCATACCCAGACAATTGCCTAACTGCCTGTCATCAACAAATTAAATCAATTTCCAACAAGATTATTGCATTCACAAAGAAATTGTTATATATTAACGCTCATCCATAACTAGTCAAATGCCTTAAAAGACTCTTTTCAACGTGTTACTAGCTGTATGACGTGAGACTCTTTTTCAAGTATTAGTCACTCGAGACCCGTAACATAGTATACTTTTAAGAGCTGGCATCTTGACATTTCATTCTACGACACTTTACATGGCCTTTTATCGGCTAAAACTCTCCACTGGTCAGAGCATTTAACATGTAGTTCTTTTTTATTAGTCACTCTTAACGAAAGCACCAATATAATGAGCTTCGTACAAGACCTTATTAGAACCCAATGCTTTATGCAACTCTTTTTCAGGTATTGGTTCTTAAAGCTCGTAACATTATCTTTCTCCTAATACCAAAGAAATAGGGGGATAAGTTTTTGTTAATGAACGATAGCATACCGGATGACGGGGGCGATGGGGTAGGCGCATAGAGCGGCGGGAGGTGGCGGCGCTGCCATCGGAGTTGTTGCAGGGAGGTGCATAGATGTTGTATTGATCAATGTTTCCGAATTCTTGATCCATGGCATAGCTATACAGAGACTCACACTCATCAGATTCCTTCTGCCTGTGGAAGTCACAAGTGCTAATGAGTTGCCTGTAAGTCTGGTCAGAGATCATTGCATGGCTCCACCAATATGTCACTGTTCCTAAGTTGTCATAATAGTTGTCTGTTACTGCATTTCCAACCTGCATCATCATCATCATTTCAATTAATTAATATAAAATTTAATGGATCCATCCCTACAATAATAAACAAAAAATGACATACTATATATGAGTGCAAGTTGATCATGTAAATATATGTATTTACCATTATTCCTTTGAGATTGATGGGGTTCTTCTTGTTGTTGGTGTTATAAGTCATAATTTCTTTAGCTAATTGAGGGACATAATGGCCAGCATAGCTCTCTCCAGTGATGTAAAGCTCCCGATTCTTATAGCGAGGGAACCTTTCCAGCCACTGGACTACAAATTCCAGAGAGTCTTGGGCTGAAAATTTGATGTAAAAACACACAAACATACAAATAGGGATACATTATTAGCAGTGAAATTAAGTATATAATTAATTGAAGTAAAGAAAATGGCATGGTAGGAATGGTTTTCTTTTTTTTTAATCAAAGATAAAGATATATTAAGAAAGAGTCTCAAATTCGAGTCTTCTAATAGGTCAGGAAAAATGCCATAGCTTCAGTCCATTGGCCGGTAGGAATGGGATTTAATATCGATGATAACAAAATTGAGGTTTGGCGTTATTGTGATTTGATTTGAATCAAGTTTTGGAAGTATCCGTAGCATCACGAGTGGTCTTAATAGAAACGAGAGGTTTAAGTACAATTGTGGCTACTTTAAATGAGGGTATGTGGATAGATAGTCAATAGATAAGTCATTAGGTGACGAACGTGGACCCCACAAAATTTGGTCCATAATTATTAATATAAAGTTAGGGAGTTATGCAAATAGCAAACATATAAGTTTTATTAAAAATATGATTCATATTTATATTTAATTTTAATTTTGGTGAAATGTAAGAGATAAAATTTATATTATATAAGAAGAATTTTTCATATTTACATTAAATTATCTCATTTAATATAATATATATAATTATATATTTAAATTTAATTATGCTTATTAATTTTTTATATATATTTCTCTATACTTTTATATTAAAACTAGAAAATTTATCTTCTATGCTATAAAAATTATATAGCATCATATCATATCGTATATATAAAACATCACTTTAAATGATGAGTTGTTTTTAGACTCTTAACATATAATAATAAAACCATCAAATAATAGTAACAATAATAATAATAATGTTAGTAGTAGTTCATTTGGTGAAGCTATAGCTACGCATCTTTCGCCAATCATAACAACCTAATCTTATCACTTCTTCTATATGGCCTACCACAAACTATATGAAAGATGTGCATGAATCGTAAATGGTGGTTGTAATTAATGTGTATTGAAGGGTGGAGGGGCCTACCGGTGCGGTGGTCTCCGGTGTCATGCAGGTCGGAGGAGCGATTGGTGTACGAGAACCCGACGCCGGCCGGAGTTTCCAGGAATAGGAGGTTGGCCACTGTGTTCCATGAAAACTTGTTAATGTATAACCCTGAAGCAGTCCTATTTACTCTGAAAGGGCCAATCTCTTCAGATGCTCCATATGCTACTGATGAACAACCGGGACCTAATAATTTTCATGAGTAAAAATAAATACAATATAATTAGTCAACACAGTATAGATTGACACAAAAAGTTATATTGTTGAATATGTAACAGAAGTATGATAATAAAATGCACTTCATTAATATATATGATTAATATATATTTTTACATTCAAAATTAAACAAAATTTTTTTTCAAATATATAAAAAAGAAAGTGAAATGAAGGGAATCATAAACAAATTTTGGGAAACAGTTCTTTTCCTTAGTCTGGTAGCAATTTATTGTGATATTATTTCTCTCAAATATTTAAGCTAATAAGAAAATATTCACAAATAATTATATCTTCTTCCGAGAGACTCTTTTTATTGGATTCGTTTAATATTTTGTAGAGACATTTTATTTTTCTCTCACTCTCTCTTTTGTCTTTATGATTAAATTATGTTTTTAAAGAGTTCAGCAATTTGGTTTGCATTTTCATTTTTGTTTTTATTTTTATTGTTTTATATTTTTTGGATTTTATGAAAAAAAAAAGAAAAAATAATAGAAAATAGGATTTTATTATTTTCATTTTCATACAATTTAAAAAACAAAAAATACTAAAAATAAAAATAAAAAATAAAAATACAAACTAAACGTATTCTAAATATTTTAATCAACAAAATTCTCAAAATCTTAAATTGACAAAAGAAAATATATGAATATTATTCCAATAGCTGATTCAAGCAAACCACTTATGATTTGAATTCAAAAGGTTTTTTATTAAAGAAAATATAATGCTTTATATATTATTATACACCTCCGTATATATAATTTTCAACGTGAAAAAATATAAATATTAGCATAAAAATTTTATTTTTTTATGTTAACATTTATCATTTTCGTATTATAAATAATATATACAGAAATGTCGATATATGTAAATTAATTCTAAAAAAATAAACGTGTAAATATACAAGAACATTATTGTAGGATTAGAGAATAGACATATACTCAAAGTCTACTAAAAATAGGGTTGCATTGATGGTGCACCAATACGTGCTGACAACTTGGCTAACAGAACCTTAAATAAGGGCTCTGAGGTTGATTAACCCCATTAATGAGGCTAGTTTTTAGTTGCTTTCAAGCATTAACTGCATGCGCGTGTGTGTATATGCGTGCGTGACTATTGTATTGTAGTGCACTGTCAAGTGTGGCATAGAGATATAGAGATATAGACATATAGATATAGAATAGAGAGAGAAAGTTGAAGACACATTATAGAGTCATAGTGTGAGTAAGGAGGGTAAGGCTAAGGGTGTTGCTTTGATGGTGCTTCCGGATTAGAATTAATCCATGTGTATCATTATACAGCTCCATATATATTATTTATAACATAAAAAATATAAATATTATTTTAGGCATTATTAAAATATCATGGCTAGTTTATTCATAATTCATCATAATATTGAAAGATTTTATACTCGATATACCTATAATTTAACCGTTGATTTTGATTTATATTTATATTTTAAATTTTTTTAGTCAAAACCAAACGATTACCAGCGAAAACTTTCCCATAACATTATATTACTATCTTAGATAATTTTTTTTCTCGTTAGATGTAAGAATAATTATGTAAAATTTGTATTTGAATCGAATTTTTGGTGTCTCGAATCAGGGGTGCGGGTTACGTAGCTTTTGCTACGATCAACTAGGCTATACCTTAGTTGGCATTTGAATCGAATAAGTATGGAGAAACAATTTTTAATTAGATAATATTTGTCAATTTTTTTAATTGGAAAAAGTTTTTAGGACTTAGTCTTTAAAATAAAAAATAAATTTAAAAAAATTAACTGAAAAAATTGACTTTCTAATAACCTCATTTGGATTTTATCTAAGTTGTAAAAACAGACAAATGCTATTTTTTCTTCTAAAAACAAAATATTTAATATTTTTTATAGTTTTTCACCCTTCTCCATTGGTATTGGTATATATATATTCAGATGATAAATAGAATCCAAGGGAAGAATTAAAAGCATTAAATAGTCTCTGTTTTACTAGTAACATTGTTGTCGTGTATGGGTCATTGGGTTTGTACCATTCATTGTTAGTTAGGTCATCATTCCAACCTATCCA
>JASCZI010090804.1:56051-79792 GCA_036250425.1 Stylosanthes scabra
AATAAATTAGATAAAATGATTTGTAAGAAATAATTTATCAAATAAATACAATCAAATCTAAATGTATTAAGTTACATGACTATTGTGAGATACGTGACTATAGGTACGTTAATTAAAAAATTATCAGAACGCTATCTCTACACTTGAAGTTATCTGTTATCACCAATGAGTCCAAATACGAAATATATGATTTCTCTCTCGCGCTCCCTCCTCTCTCTCTCATTCTCTATCCATTTCTTTCTCTCACCTTTGCTCTCTCTCCTTCTCCCTCCCTCTATCATTTCTCTCTCTATTTCCTTATCTATCTCTTCTTCTCTCCCACGCTCCCTCACCATCTTTTCGTTTTCTTCTCTCACTTTCTTTTCCTCCTCTTTCTTTCTCTTCCTTCATTTCTTTCTCTCACTCTCGCTCTCTCAATCTCTCTCTATTTATAAGAAATAGTATATCAACTAAATAAGTGTAATCAATTTAAATACATTAAGTCCGCATTCTAACCCTACACTTGAAGTTTTTACTAATGAGCTCAAATATGAAACATATGATTTTTTTCTCCTTTCTCCCTCTCTCTATCTCATTCTCTCTCCATTTTTTCTCTCACCTTCTCTCTCTCCTCCTCTCCCTCTCCCATTTCTCTCTCTATTTTCTTATCTCTATCTATCTCCCTCTCATCTTTCTATTTCATTCTCTTTCTATTTCTTTCTTTTATCTTTGCTCTTTCTCCCTCTCCCTCTCCCTCCCCCTCTCTTTTTTTTTCTCTATTTCCTTACATATCTCTCTCTCCCTCGCTCCTTCACTTTCTCTTCCTATCATTCTTTCTCTTTCCCTATATCTCTCTCCTTCTTTTCTCTTCTCTTTCTATCTCTCTCCCTCTCCATCTCTTCCTCTCTCTCTTTCTTTCTCTAACCCCCGTTCTCTCTCCTTATCTTCTATTTTCATATCTCTCTCCTCTGCTCCCTCCCTTATCTCTTTCCATTTATTTATATCTCCTTCTTTCTCCCTCTTTTTCTATCTCTTTCTTCCACTTTCCCTATCTCTTTTTCACCTTATACACTTTTGTTTCTCCCACACTCCCTCTCCTCTCTTTTCATTTCTCCTCTTTCTCCACCATAATCAAATTTGAGATACAAAATAAATAATTAAATGAGGCGAAGATTCAATTCAAATTTTAAGTCGATTCAATAATGAACGAGTGAGAAAAAAACGTATTGAAATTTCAGATGTAAAGGGAAACAACGATTCTTTTCTCTCTCAATGGCTGTTTTCTATCAAATGATGCTCTCTCTCACCTAAAAACCCCTATTGATTGTGCCTTGTGCCGAAGAGTTGAGTCTGGGTCTCATTGGGAGAAAACACTATCTAACAACGTGTATGTATATACAAGAATTCTCTTGTAATTAATTTTTTATAATATTGATAAAAATATATGCAAATGAGTTTATGATAAAGTTAATATATATTGTCCATAATTTATTTATTTTAGTATATCTACACTTTCATAACAAAAAGAGTATTTTAGATCAACTCTAATGGGCTATCAATTTCAGTACTTTTAAGAAATGAAATAATTTAAAATTGATATTTGCATTGGGGTTGGTTAGCGAAATAAAATCGATTTTATTTTGGTGAAACTGTTTCATTTTCAATAAAACTAATAAAATATTGTTATTTATATAATAATTATTTTAAAAAAATTAATTTAACTAAAATATAAATTGAGTTAAGACTAGATCGATATTGAAAAAATAAATTTTACGTTTAGCTTTAAATCATGGAAAACTATAGAGCATTTACTTGAGAGCCAATATGAATTAATGAGAAGTTATGAATAATAATTATTATATTATATGAATGATAATTTTTTCATTTTTAAATGCTCACTTATTTATTGATTTCTTAATTTACTCTTTTATAGCATTACTTCTAAATCATATATGATCTCATCAATTATTATGTGGCGTGGACTTAAAAATAAGATTAAAATTAATAATAGTATTTGATATGCTCTTAAGAAGCATTTTTTCTATGCTTGTTACCTAAGGAACCCATAGAGAAGGACAGTGCACGCCTCACATTTATCGCGGATTTTTTTTATTTATTACCAAAATAAATACATTTTTCAAAAAATTATTAAAATATGTAAGCCAAGTGTTGCGACCACTGAAGTGGAGAAATAACTCATTTAATTGATAACTGATTTAGTAATGCTCTTTATATGAACATGTAAATTTAAAATTTACGTCCAAATTATAACAAATTATATCTATTTTGGCTTTTAAATTGATCTAAATTAAACTGCAAATACTTTTTTATTTTATAACTAGTTTTTTTTTTTGAATGTCCAAATTATAAATAATTATATCTATTTTGCTTACAAATCAATGAATTCAAATTAGACTGTAAACACTATTTTATATTATTATTAAATTTTTTATGTTTGAATATTGATGTATTTATATTTTCTATTTTTTTATGATATATCTAACATACTCTAATATCTTTTTGGAGCCAAACAAATTAATTTTTTTTTATGGAAGACGCTTTGTATTTGTGGTTTTCCTTCTTTTCCTTCGGCGTCTCCTTTCTCATGGCTAATTTTCTTTGATTGACTTTCACTAAATCAATTAAATGAGTTATTTACAAATTATTTTTTTTATGGAAGACGCTTTGTATTTGTGGTCCTCCTTTTTCTCCTTCGGCGTCTCCTTTTTCATGGCTATTTTTCTTTGATTGACTTTCACTAAATCTATTAAATGAGTTATTTCAAGCGAATGCCGTTATTAGTGGTCGTGACATTGGTTTTGATTGGCTTTCTACACCAATGCCACGTGCACGCAGCACTGAATTTACATACTTTGTGTTTAGTGCTGCGGAGCCAATATCAACTCGTTTCCTGTGCCCGTGGCACTCGTAAGGAAACATATTTTGATAATTTTTGTTAAATTATTTTTTATAAATAAAGTATTTATTTTATTTATAAATAAAAAATTACCCCATGTTACCTTATTTCGTTAATTAGTTAGAAATTATAAAATAAATTTAACAAAGTTTTAGAAAAAAAATTTCTTACACTATAGTGAAATTGAATTATAAATTATAATTCCAAACCTTAAAAAAAATACTCGTGGATAATAAACTGTTGTCATATTTTAAGACATGGCTATGGCTATAGAAATGTTGTTGTCACATTTTTTAAAAATGATGACCAAAAGTATTTGACAGGAAAAGTGACCTAATCGTGGCAACATACTGTAATATTGGATAGAAAAAAAGTAACAATAGAAATATGGTCACCAGACTTTGTCACAGTAGAAAACTGTTACCTAAAGTCGAAAATGGTGACCATAAATCTATTGTCACAGTTTTCACTATCCATGATCATGATTTTTTACTGTGGTCTAAAGTAAAACATGTTGTAGTGACATGTTATTTATATACCAAAATAACGATATACATATACAATTTCTATCAAAACCGAGTAGATCTTTCACACGCACCAACTCACTCTTCTATTGTCAAGCTCATATTCCCTTAAATTTTCATGATATCGTCTCCTCCATGTATTCAACGATAACAATGAGAAAACCATCAACTTAAACTTTTGATTTTTTTATTATTAGAGTAATATAATTAAGCTAGTGGTACATGTTTTTTTTTTCTTTTTCTCCGTGCATTGTTGTTGAACTTTTGTATTTTGATACAGTATAAAATATAGTGGCTGAAACTAATGCATACCTATTATAACTCAAATTTAAATCCCTCTACAAACACACAAGCTGAAGAGATGGATAGTGCTGCGGAATATAGAAAATAGTGTGTTAACGTTTGAGTGTGTGTTTTTCAGAGATGATGGTTGTTCTTTTCGACAAGCGTAGATGTTGATGATTGATTATACACTAAAAATATAATTTGATTTTGTTTAAATAGTTATGAAATGGCTTAGGCATGGCCAAGGAAGAAGAGTAGAGCTCTTCCCATGGGTGTTGGCCCAAAAGGATGATGTCCAAAGAAACACCCTGAGGAATTAAGCTATTCTCTTTTTGTGGGAACTAAATCGGTGAAAGTGGATTGATTGGTTTTGAGGTGTAGAGAAAGTCATCTAGTTAGAAATAAACTAACTAGATGTCCATTCAACTAATGTCACAAGTCATGAATTAACCTTAACGTTTGGAGATCAACTGCTCCTCTTTCACCCTTATATAGCTAAATTGCTTAAAATGAGAGGAAAAAAAAGCCATAAACACTTTTTGACATTTATCCCTTTTAGATGGTCAATTTTGGGAGTAGAAAAGAGCTTACCCAAAATGTCTCATCAACATAAATCATTCCTTTCTTCTTCCAAAATAATTAGTATAAAGATGTCACTAATCACTTCTCTCATAAGTTTTTTTCCAACTTCTTTAACAATCTTCAAAGTTTCTCTAGACTCATTTCACTTGTTCCTCCTTGTTCTTGTTCTTCATTATGTTCATCACAAAACAAAAAAAAATCTAGAAAATTAGCCTTTTGGGTGTTCCGACAGCCAACTTCACTCAAACTTATTTCACTTTGAAAGCTCATTCATCCTCTTGTGACATTAGTTAAGGTCTCTACACTTATTTTTCACTATTACTTCACATCATTGGTCCTAGTGTTGCTCATTTTATCTATAATAGAAATATTTCCTCACAAGTTTACCTACCCTTAATCTCTTTCCTTTATCTTTCTTTACTTAATTTCTTTTCACAAAAACGCACTCGGATCATTTGGCGACTCCAAAAATTTCAAAATGGAACATCGGACGCTGCTAATAAAAGAAGTCAAGAAAGCAATCTCAGACTTGTTAAATTATTATCTTCCTCAAAATGTTCATAATACTTTCATTGGAGAGATGAACACCTTTACAAAAATGTTGCTTAAAGAACACATCTACATCAAAGACCACCATTTCAAAGGACACCGACTCGAAATATGAAGGGGGAAGTGTAGAATACCTAACATCAAAGTCTTACCCTACAAAGGCATCTATTCTCGAAAGTCATGCTCTTCAACTATGTATCAACAACTATAATGTATTGGAAGAAATTAGCATTTGAACACCTGAAGTCCTGAACATCTTGACACTTAAAAAGCAAAGAGTTCAGAAAATTTGAGATGGACCAGGAACACTCCCTCGCAAAAAAGCAATCAAGGGGTTTTCAAATAAAATAATAAATTAGAGGTATAAAAATCTTTCACCACATTATTTACTCAATAAGACCTTTGTTTCTTATATCCTCTCAATATGAAAGTATGGTATGCTATTCTAAGATAACAAGGTTGGAAAAATGAATGCTTTGAACATCCCATTAGCAAATTGCTCTAATTAAAAGAAAAGCATTCTTTTTCAAATATTCATGATTATTCTTAGCAAATTCTTGTCTTTTCTAAATAATAATTTTGGAATATCAATTTTCTACTTATAAATGACTATTGCTCATAAGTTCTAATTCATTTATTTTATTTTATTTTATTTGTGTTGTCATTGAAAACATGTACAAACAAGGATATGACCTTTGAAGCCCTATGTTGAAGGACTCTTGTGATGGAACTCTCGTAACTGGTTTCAGAAGTAACTATTCAATATACATGGGGTTAAAAAGAGTTACTTCAAAGTAAAAAAAATGACATTTAGATACAACGATAAAAAACATCTGATATCTTAGAACACTCTATAAGCATGAAGATATGAGTATGCAATCTGAGAATATCTTGTACCCTCAAAGACTGCATGGTGATTTATGATTATATACCAAAAATATAATTTCGTTTTGTTTAAATATATACCAAGGAAGAAGAGTAGAGTTTTTTCTATGGGTGTTGGGCCAAAAAGATAATACCCAAAGAAACACTATAAGGAGTTGAGTTCTTTTCTTTTTGTGTGAACTAAATTGGTGAAAGTGGATTGTATGGACTTGAGGTGTAAAAAAACCATCTACTTAGAAATAAATCAAACTAAGTGTTCATCTTCTCATCTTTCATCCTTATATAGTTAAATTGCTTAAAATGAGGAAAAAAAGTCTTAAAGCACATTTTGACATTTATCCTTTTAGATGGTTATCTTTGGGATTAAAAAATAGCTTACCCAAAATTTCTCCATCAACCTAAAGCATTTATTTCTCCTTTCAAAATAATTAGTATAAATATCACAGTCATCACTTTTTCATAAGTTTTTTCAGCTTCTTTAACAATCTTTAAATTTTCTCTAGACTCATTTCACTTATTCCTCCTTGTTCTTCATTATGTTCATCACAAAACAAAAAGAATCTGAAAAATTAGCCTCTCTGGTGTTTCGAGGAACGGAACATCCAGCAGCCAACTTCAGTCAAACTTATTTCACTTTAAAAGCTCATTTGTCCTCTTGTGACATTAGTTAAGATCTTTACATTTGCTCTCCACTATTACTTCACATCATATATCTTAGTGTTGCTCATTTTGCCTATAATAAAAGTGTTACCTCACAAATTTATCTGTCCATAATTTTTTTTTTTTATCTTTGTTTACTTAATTTCTTTCAAAAAAACACACCCAAATCAATGACATATTAGATTGAAGTTTAATTTAGTTCTTATTCTTTACATTATAATTTTAAATGAATTAAGCATTTTTGAAAAATTTATATTAAATCAGATGATAATGTTATAATTTAAATTTTGTCATATTCTCATATTTTATGTATTTAATTTAGTTTTTAATTTTAATAATTTTATATGTATATTTATTTTAGCCAACTAAATTTAATTAAATAATTTTTTTTATTTGATATAAAATAAATAACTTAGTTTAATTTAATTGAACAAATAAATGTACACGTAAAATTATTATTTTAATTTTACATATAATTTTAATTTTTTTGACCGGTAAGTTATCCTACATGCATCATGCATGCTACTACATCTTGTTATTGTGGTTCATGGCCTGGGTAGGGTAGGCAACGCGTGCATAATAATGGAATGCAAGTTGAACTAAAGCGAAGAGCACATTGCATATTTGATTCACTTTGCATTCTTGGTCGGGTAGATCCCTTATAAAAAATAAATAAAATATTTTCTTAGAAAATTTGTTTAAGTACACATATAAATTGAGAACAAAGATATGAATATAATATTTAGAGTGTTAGCACAAGAATAAATCTAGGTGTCCATGTATCCAAACTCATCTTTATTGTAGAAATTGTGTGTGAGCATGGAGAAAAATATAAAAATAGAGAGAATCAAGAAGAAATTGAGAAAGGAACTTGTATTAATGAGGAGTCTCAGATGAATACAAAGCCACAATCTGGTATTTATGCTATCAATTTCTAACAAACTTACATTGCTATTCTAACTAATTTGTACAGCTCAGCAAAAGCAAAAAGAATCACTACTAACAACTTTCTATACAAAAAGAATAACAACCAATATTAACAGCAATTTTCGATGAAGTGCCCTGCGAGGGTTTTAAATATACTCTGCTAGGGTTTTGGGAGTAATCCTATTTTCTAAACCTCAATGTGATCTCTATCATAAAACTTTGCCCCTTGCTATCACATGGCAAACTCTGCTACTACTAATGCTGACCTCCACAAATCTGCTTCTATAGATGAAGAAACTGTGATTATCTTGGATGATTCGGATATTTGAGGTGGAATTGAAAGGTGTTCCAGAAGTTTGATCGGCAGATTGTTCGCAGATCGTCCTTTTTCTGTTGGCACGATAGAATCTGCCCTGCAATCAATATGAAGACAACCTGATGGATTCAAAGTTATTGATCATGGTGGAAATAAATTTCAATTCTTTTTTGCAGATGAAAAGGATCTAATCAGAATAGAACGTGGTTCTCCCTTGCTTTTCAAAAACTTTATTTTGAATTTGCAGCATTGGGAGGAGGACAAACCTGTTGAAGATTCAGAATTCATTCATGTTCCCCTATGGATCCAATTCTGGAACCTCCCAGAACACTATAAAATGAAAGAACTTGGTTCAAAGCTGGGCGCTTCATTTGGTGAAGTCCTCGAATCAGATCTCTTCCAAGTCAAAGGGAAGGAAGGCACTATTGTGAAGTCTAAAGTTCGTCTAGACATCACTAAACCACTGAAAAGATCCCTCAAAATCTCTGGTCCTAATCAGCGAATTCTGGAAATCAACATCAGGTATGAACGGATTGGTATTTTTTGTAACTATTGTGGCCACATTGGCCATGAGACTAGAACTTGCAGTGCTCAGATTGATGACTCCCTCAAGGGTGACACTCATGAGGAGAAATGGGGTGAGTGGTTACGCTCGGATCAGGGTGGACGGAGAAAACTTACATTAAAGGAGAATCTTCATCCCAATATGCATCAACATGAAAGCTCTCAACAATGTAAACCAAGTAAGCCGATCCCAGTTAGCCTAATCAAAAGCCTAGCCAATCTTTCAGTGCAATCGCAGAATGAAGTCCCTACCAGAGAAGAAGAAGAGGTCATCAGTAAATCCATTCCAATCAAAGAGACTCTTAACATACAACAATCACCTATATTGCAACTAGAAATTCCTACGAT
This sequence comes from Stylosanthes scabra, assembly GCA_036250425.1. NCBI lineage: Eukaryota > Viridiplantae > Streptophyta > Magnoliopsida > Fabales > Fabaceae > Stylosanthes > Stylosanthes scabra. Next base: position 64,588 of record JASCZI010090804.1, read on the forward strand.
GCCTGCTGCTGAGCATCGGAAGTTTGTTTTTGCTACCACTAAAGAAATATCTCAATCCCCTTCTACTTGCTTGTCCCTCAAACAACAAGCTCGTAAGAAGTATAAAAGGATTATTGGTGTGAAGAGAGCCTCTACAGATGCAATGAATGACCAGAAACTAAAGAAACAATGCTCAGATGAGAGTACAAATGCTGAAGAGGGAGAGGATGCCACCCTACAATTGGCACCCAATGATCAATGATTATGCTGATGTGGAACTGTCGGGGTATGGGGAATCCCCTGATGGTTCACAACATACAAGGGATTTGTAGATCCCATTCCCCCGAAGTAATGTTCTTATGTGAGACCAAAAACATTACTTCGAAAGTTGCTACCTTTTGTTCCAATTTTGGTTTCAAAGAATCTCATTGTGTTGAACCCAGAGGATTGGCAGGAGGTCTAGTTGTGGCTTGGAAGGACAATTCTGTTATATCAGTCCTTCAATCAATGGATTTTTTCATTTTATTCACTTGGATGGATGTTGTGAATCAAAGGCTATGGAAGGTGGTTGCAGTATACCTAAGTACCAATGAAACTATGAGGCTTGAACAATTCTCTATAATCCAATCTTTACAAGTCAGTTCTGATGAATATTTCCTAGTCATTGGTGATTTTAACTCTATCTCCTCCCATAATGAGAAAGAAGGTGGACGCATGAAATCAGCCTCCTCCATGGAAGCCTTTAATAATTTTATCAACCAAAGTAGTTTGGTGGACCTTGGCTACCATGGGGACAAATTCACATGGTGCAACCGACAATACAATGATAATTTGATCAAAGAAAGGCTGGATCGATGCTTGGTTTCTACTGTTTTCAAAACGACCTACCCGAGGGCAATTGTTTCTCACTTAGATGATTTGGGGTCTGATCACCGTCCTCTTCTCTTAATTTCTGACACTCAGACTCCTAAACCTAAGAGAAGATTCCGATTTCAAGAACGGTGGTGTAAGAGTGAGGAAGTTGGTAACATAATTAATCAAGCTTGGCAAGTGTCTGTACAAGGCTCCCTGATGTTCAAATTTTACTCTAAATTGAAATATTGCAGACACCATTTGGTGGAGTGGCAAAAATCTGGGACTGGTAACTCTTCTAATGCTATCCAACGGCTTCGTGAGGAATTAGTTTTGGAGAAAGAGAAGGGTGTTGATGATAATCAGAGAACAATTTTAAGCAAAGAGGAAGAATTGGCTGAGGCTTATTTAAATGAAGAAAGATTTTGGAGAGAAAAATCCAGAATCAAGTGGTTGAGATATGGAGATCAAAATACTAAATTCTTCCATGCTTCATTTCAAAACAGAAACAGAAAGAATTCCATCCACAAATTAGTAGACAATACGGGGAACTCTCATACTTCACCTGAAGGGATAGCTCTAATAGCAGTTGCTTTCTTTGAGGACCTGTTTCATTCGACTAACCCTAGATCAGCAGCAGCAGAATTCCAAGATATGCCAAGTTTAATTGATGAAGCCACAAATGTAAGATTGACTAGCAGAATTACTGAGGAGGAGATCAAGAAAGCTACTTTCTCAATCAATCCTTTCTCAGCTCCGGGAGAGGATGGTTTTACAGCTAAGTTCTATCAATTCTACTGGAACACTATTAAATGTGATCTTATTCCAGCAGTGATAAGCTTCTTTGCAGGTGGAAAAATGCTCAAGTCTCTTAATCATACACAGATTTGTTTAATTCCAAAGGTTCAAAATGCAGAAACTATGAATTCTATTCGACCTATCAGTTTGAGCTCGGTTTTCTACAAGATCATCTCTAAGATTCTGGTGCACCGTATGCAAGGCATTCTTGACAACATCATTTGTGACAGCCAAAGTGCATTTACTAAGGGGAGGCTCATCAGTGATAACATCCTAATAGCCCATGAACTTATGCACTTTGTGAAGCATAAGAGACATGGATCTGCTGAACTGGCCTTAAAACTCGATATGAGCAAGGCTTATGACCGAGTCGAGTGGTGCTTTGTCTGGGAGATTATGAGGAAGATAAGCTTCTGTAGAAAATGGATTGATTGGATACAGCAATGTGTTTCCACGGTTTCGTACTCTATTCTTGTGAATGGTCATTCCTATGGATACTTCTCTCCTTCTAGAGGTTTACGACAGGGCGACCCACTCTCTCCTTTTTCTGTTTCTACTCTGTGCTGAGGGTCTTTCTTTCCTTCTCAATAAAGGGGAACTTCTTCATTCATTCTCGGGTATTCGACTAAATTATCGAAGTCCTACTATTAGCCATCTTTTCTTTGCTGATGATTCTATACTATTTTGTAAGGCTAACATGACTGAGTGCTCTCATCTTCTTGAAATCCTATCAGTGTACAATGAACTCAGTGGCCAGATTCTCAATCCATCTAAGTTTTCCCCTTTTTTTCAGTAAAAACACTCCTCCCCTCCTTAGACACTCTCTCTCCCAGCTACTCCAGATTCCCCATTCTGGTTTTCAAAACAAATATGTAGGTTTGCCTGCGGTGATTCAAAGATCCAAAAGGGAAACCTTTAACTATGTCAAAGATATGGTAGACAAGAAATTGCAGATGTGGAAACGATCTATGCTATCTTCTAGTGGTCGTGAAGTCCTACTTAAAGCTGTGGCTACTGCTGTTCCTTTATATACTCTATCCTGCTTCAAACTCCCAGACTCTCTTTTGGAGGAAATACACAGAAAAATGATGAATTTCTGGTGGAGACAAAGAGGAACTGAACACAGACAACACTGGATTGGTTAGGATATAGTCACCAGGGACAAGAATCAGGGAGGGCTTGGCTTTAAAGACCTAAAAGCTTTCAATTTAGCTATGCTAGCTAAACAGGGCTGGAGGATTACTACTAAGCCTAATTCCTTACTAAGCAAGCTTTACAAGGGTAAATATTTTCATCTAACAGACTTCACAGGGGCTTCTATTGGAAATAACCCATCCTGGGCTTGGAGGAGTTTGCTTGAAGGCAGAAAGGTTCTAGAGAAAGGTTTACTATGGAAAGTTAACAAGGGCACGACCATAAGGATCTTCGAAGATCCTTGGCTATGAAATTTTAAACCTATCTCTATATTCCAGCAATGGAACCCAGATTCAGGGATTCAATGGGTATCACAATTAATTGATGACAACAACAATTGGAGAACAGAATTAATCAGAAGCATGTTTCAATCAGATATCGCAACAGCTATTCTTCAACTTCAATCAGAGGATACTAGAACAGATTACCTTACCTGGGCTCCGGAAAAGAAGGGTAGCTACAGTGTTGCCTCTGCTTACAACATCGCCTACCAGCTCTTTCACCCTCCTGCAGAGCATCTTCCTGAACAGTGTAGACAAAAACAACTATGGAAGTCTCTTTGGGATCTTCGCTGCCCTCCGAAGACAAAAGTATTTCTGTGGAGAGCTCTCCATGAAGGACTTCCTGTTCGCCATAAACTGCATCGAAGATTTCCAACTGTGGTCGATGCTTGCCCTAGGTGTGGTAATTTGGGGGAATCCGTCACTCACTGTCTTCTCACGTGCCCCTTTGCTGCAGAAGTGTGGAATAAGTCCGATTTTCACTCAATTTCGGATGTGGGTTCTGCTCAGGTCTTCTGGCGGTGGTGGAATCGTGTCATCGACGAACTTCGGAGACAAAACCAGTGGCGAAGAAAGACAAGCTCAATTGTTGTGATTCTGTGGAGCCTTTGGACAGAGCACAATGTTCGTGTGTTTGAGAACATCATAGGCTCTTCAGAAAATGTTCTAAACAGGGCAAAGGATCTGATTCAGGAGTATCATCAATTCCACCCACCATGACATGTTTTACTCACTTTCTCTTTATTTCATTCTATGACTCTTTCTCTCATTCACTTCATTTCTTTCCTCCAGTTTAATTAAGTTATGTTAATTACATGTGGAGTTCCCACGTTGCTATTTCTCATTGGTTGTCCAAGTTGGACCCTACCCCTTATGTATTCATTTTATTACATCAATGAAATGCAATACAACTGTCTTTGGTAAAAAAAAAAAAAATTAACAGCAATTACCAACAAATAAATAATGAATCATCAATATCAAGTAACACCCTCCCGTAAGCTTGGGATATTGGGAGAGAAGAGATCCAGCAGTCCAAGCTTAGAATAACATGTACTGAATGGTCCATGGGCAAGAGGTTTTATAAGAATGTCAGCAGTTTGATTGTTGGTAGAAATAGGAAGAAGATGAATCAACTTTTCTTGTAGTTTATCGCGAACTATATGACAATCTGCTTCTATATGCTTTGTTTGCTCGTGGAACACATGATTAGTAGCAATATAGATGGCTGAGTTACGTCACAATACAAATTAATAGGCTTCTTGATTGGGACACCAAGATCCTTTAGAATATAGCTCAGCCATTGAGCTTCTCGACTGGCCAATGCCAAAGCTCGATATTCTGCTTCTGAAGAAGATGCTGCAACTATCAGCTGCTTCTTGCTTTTCCAAGTAACTAAAGAAGGTCCCCAATAAAAACAATATGCAAAGATTGATCTGCGTGAATCAACACAACCTGCCCAATCAGAATCGGAGAAGCATGTGAGATGTAAATCGGAACTTGCAGAGAAAAATAATCCTGCAGCAGGAGAACCCTTTATGTAATGCAACACTCTATGAGCAGCCTTCAAGTGTTCAGTTGTAGCACAGTCTAGAAATTGACTCAATCTTCTAATGGCGTAGCTTATATCAGGTCTGGTATTTGATAGATACAAAAGCTTGCCTATGATTCTTCCATATTGAGTAGAGTCATTGAGCAACTCTCCAGTTTCCTTGCCGAGCTTTGCTCTATAATCAAAAAGAGTTGTGGCTGGTTTATATCCTTCAAACCCTGTTTCCTTGAGCAAATCAAGAACATATTTTCGCTGGTATATGACAATCCCAGTTTGAGATCTCGCCACTTCCAGACCAAGAAAATATTTCAAATCTCCCATGTCTTTGATTCGAAATATGTCGTGAAGAACACTTTTAACCGACTCAATCTCATGTAAGTCATCTTTTGCTAATACCAGATCATCCATATACACTAGAATGGTTGTGAATCCAAGTGATGTGGTCTTGGTGAACAAACTATAATCAGATTTGCATTGAGTGAATTCTAGCTCAAGCAAAACCGATTTTAACTTGCAATTCCATTGTTTGCTGGCTTGCTTCAATCCATCAAGGATTTTTCAAGCTTGCACACTTGGCCTGATGATGCTTCTAAACCCTGAGGCACCTTCATGGACATCTATTCATCAAGGTCACCATGCAGAAAAGCCGTGTTGACATCAATTTGTTTAAGATGCCAACCTTTTATTGCAGCAACAGCTAAAACCACCCTCAAGGTTCCTAGTTTAACTACAGGACTGAAGGTGTCTCTATAGTCAACACCAGCCACTTATGTGAATCCTTTGGCAACAAGTCTTGCCTTGTGTCTCTCTATTGTGCCATTTGGGTGATATTTAGTACGGAACACCCATTTGCAGCCAATTGCCCTCTTCCCAATTGGTAAAGAAGTTAGTTTCCATGTCTTGTTTTCTTCCAAAGCAAGTAGTTCAGCCTTTATAACCTCTTGCCAACAGACTTGAGTAATGGCATCCTCATAGGTTTTAGGCTCTAAATTCTGAATAGCAATGGAAAATGCAAGATGCATGGGAGAAATTCTAGTATATGATAAGACACTTGAGAAAGGATACCTTTGCACCACAGATTGTGATGTAGATGGAACTTTGTTGATGGTTTCACATTCATAATCCTGCAGATAAGTAGGAGGTTTTGTTTGTCTTGTTGATCTTCTCACATCAGCAATTTCGGGTATGGTGGAAGATTGAGATGCAGCAGAAGAATCATGTGTTTCTACCTCTTTATGCAATGCAGATACAGGTGCATATGATGTAGATGTGGTTTCTAAATGACCATGAATTTCAGTATAAGGCAAAATGTCTTCATTTTCATTTAATTCAAATAATGTATCATCATTTTGATTAGAGTTTAGCTGATGCAAGCTTGACTGAGAAGTTGCATTTTCTGAACCTAAAACTTGAATTTCAGATCCTTCCAAGAAATGATAATCAAAATGATGTCACACATCATAAGAATTAGATGAATTTGAAGAGCTTTTATCATTAGAATTATTTGAATGACAGTAGGGAAAACAATCCTCATGAAATTGCACATCTTGAGATAAAAATATCTCTCTAGTTTGCAAATCAAAAAGAAGATAGCCCTTTGTTCCCTCCCTGAATCCAAGGTGCAAACACTTTCTTGCTCTTGGATCCAACTTACCTCGATGTCTGGTAAGGTTGCTTGCATATGCCAAGCAACCAAAGACTTTGAGAAGGGAAATATCTGGCAAAATCTTATAAAGAACTTGATATGGAGACTTATTTTTCAAGAAAGGAGTTGGTAATCTATTAATCAAATAGACTGCATGTCCAACACTATAGTTCCAAAAAGATTTTGGTAAATGTGCATGAAACATTATTGTTCTAGCCACAGCAAGAATGTGTTGATGCTTTCGCTCAACGATGCCATTTTGTTGTGGTGTTTCCACACAAGTTCTTTGGTGATTTATGGCATTAGAACTATAAAAATTTTGCATCAAAAATTCAGGACTATTATCTGTGCGAATTGTTTTAACCACTGCATTAAACTGAGTTTTCACAAAAATGACAAAATCCTTAATTAATGGTGAAGCTTCTGCCTTAGTTTTCATGAATAAAATCCAAGTAAACCGAGAACAATCATCCACTATCGTAAGAAAATATCATTTTCCAGTAAAAGAGGGGACTGACACAGGTCCCCAAATGTCAACATGAATGAGATCGAACACAGTTGCTGCAATACTAGTGCTAACAGGAAAAGATAAATGTTTCTGCTTGCCAAGATGACAAGAGTGATAGGGTCCTATATTCTTTGTACAATCAACGAAATCAAAATCTTTTTGCAATGTAACTAGCCTATCATGAGATGGATGGCCTAATCTATCATGCCACAAAGACTGAGAAGTTTGTTTGTGGGAAATTGCTGTAATGTGAGGAAGAGCTTTGACGTCTTTGTGTAGACTGTATAAACCATCAACATTGCTAGCTGCACCAATCATCCTCAAAGTGTGCAGATCCTGTATTTCACAAATTTTATCAGTGAAAGTCATTTTACAATGTAATGATGCAGTGAGTTTTGAAACTGATAAGAGTTTGAAATTAAAAGTGCGAATGAACAATGCATTTGTGAGATAAAGATTGTCAGAAAACACAATAGTTCCCATAATGCAGCTGGTAGTGAGTGCTCCATTGGGTAATCTGACAATAATTGGCTTAATCTTAAAATAATTTTGAAAGTCAGCCAGGTTATAGGAGACATGGTCAGTAGCACCAGTGTCTACAACCCATGGCTTGTGTTTTTGAGTTGAAATGTTTAGAGCCTGGACATGAGATTCAAAATGTAAAACATGTACCATTCTACCTTTATGAGGAGAATGATTGGTTTTGGCTGAAATCTGGCTTACATTATGAGAATGACTTGCATCTTGTCTGCTGGGTAAGGCTAAAAGTGCCTCCCGTTGCTGTGGAGTGAATTCATTGATGGCTGGTTCACTTCTAACCATTTGGGGAACACTGAGATCATCATTTTCATCCTCAGTAGTATCTGCTGCAGTCATACAATTGAGAGAAGGAGTTGACTTCTCAAATCGAGCTTTGAAGTTAGGTGGATAACCATGCTTTTTATAGCATTTATCCACAGTGTGTCCATCCTTTCCACAGTGAGTGCACTGCAGTTTGTTGCGACGTTGCCCCTTATAAAATTGATTCTTACCACTCTTACTCTTGCCTCTGCCTTCAGGTTGAGAAGAATTGGTATTATTGTTAGAGGAAACTGCCAAAATCTTAGCATCCAAGGCATTATCAAAACTGAATAATTGCCTTTCTTGCTGTGTAATCATTGACAGAATTTTATTTACATTGGGCAAATTGTCCATCAACATAACTTGTGATTTGACAGTAGAATACTGCTCTCCAAGTCCATGCAAAAACTTTGTGACCCTGTCTTCCTCCCTATGTTTCCTAACAACTCCTAAGCCACATTCACACTTCACACAATCACATCCAGGTATAGTCCTAAAATCATCAATCTCCTCCCAAAGACTCTTAAGTTTGGCAAAATAGGCAGTAACAGACATATCTCCCTGTTTCAATGCATACACTTCCTCATTTAATTCAGCCACTCTGAACCTATCACCTTGATAATAACGATGCTTAAGATCATTCCACAATTCATAGCCTACACTATTTCAGAGAACACTTTGATAAATGTCTGGACTGAGGGAAAGACTAATCCAAGCAACCACATATGTATTGCATCGTTGCCACGCCTTAAATTTCGGATCAGTTTTCTCAGGTTTCAAAATAGTGCCATCAACGAATTCAAATTTGTTCTTAGAAGTGAGAGCTATAGTCATAGCCTTGCTCCACGCACTATAATTTGAACCAGTAAGAGTCACATTAGTAATAGATATACCTAGATTTTTAGATGGGAGTATGTAATAGGGACTTGATAGATCTTGATTCGGATTTGTCTTGTTGAGATGGCTTTGAATTTGTGCAACTTGACTGAAGAATGCTGCAAATTGATGCATATCCATCATGGGAGTGTTTTCATTACTTGAATCTAATTTTGCGTCCATCAGTGCGAGTCTGATGTAAGACCTAGTAACCTTTCTCTCTTGATCTCGTTGATCGGAAACTCGTTAATTCGTTTTCGCAGTGAAGCAACGAAATAATCAAGCTCTCATCAAGCTTTGTTGTGTGAGTTCAAGAGAGAAGAAGAAAGAAAATAGATGAGAAGAAGGGAAGAATAGGAAAATTGTGAGAGATGAAAAGATATTGTTCAGATCGAACAAAGAAAGGGAAAAAATTGAGATCTGCGAAATAGAAATTCGCAAACAAATGCTTCAACTATGAAGCTGGACCCATCATCCTCCTCTAATCACGTTAACAAATTGTGAATTAGAGAGCAAGCTTCTCATTCTTCAATCGGTATCTCCATATTCCTCCATCCACGCTCACCGCACCATGTAGAAATTGTGTGTGAGCATGGAGAAAAATATAAAAACAGAGAGAACCAAGAAGAAATTGAGAAATGAACTTGTATTAATGAGGAGTCTCAAATGAATACAAAGCCACAATATGCTATTTATGCTATCAATATTCTAACAAACTTACATTGCTACTCTAACTAATTTGTACAGCAAAAGCAAAAAGAATCACTATTAACAACTTTCTATACAAAAAGAATAACAACCAATATTAACAACAATTACCAACAAATAAATAATGAATCATCAATATCAAGTAACACATATGTTTTTAATTTCTTAGATTATTTATGTTCTTAATCATATGGAACAAACGCATGCTGACTTATATGTGTCGATATATGGTAACTTTATTATTAATGAAAAATATTAAATGTCTATTTAGAAGGATTTTTTTAAAAATAAATAAAAAAACTCAAATTTTTCATTACAGGCACGGTGAGAAAGGAGTTCTGGGGCTGCAGTGCCCAAGATAAGATTGGTGCCTATATAAACCGAGCTGAGCCCGAGACCTCTCACATTTCTCTTCCTCTCTTCTTCAATTTAACCATTCTAAACTCTAAAATTTAGTTTCAAAGCCTTTTGTCCTAATATGGCTCCCCGGTATGCTCTAGAAGACCCCCACGAGGAGACGCTCAGGCTGGACAACATAATGAAGCTGGACCATCCGTTTGGGCAGGACAAGCCCCTCACGAAACAGAATATCTAAACAAGCTTAATGACGAGTGGCACATCGCTGGAGCACTGGTTAGTTTTTTTATTTGTTTAAAAATAGAATTACGTATTAATGTCTAGAGTAGTGTAATTAATGTTAGTGTAGGGTTTGAAAATTAAGTTTAGATAATTTTATTGCACTTCTTTGTATGGTTTAATATTCCTAGGTTGATTTATGGTTCTAGCAAAAATTTTGTACATAAATATGTTGCCTTACTTATTATTTGTGTTCATGATTGTATGCTTTGTAAATGAGTTAGTATATTTTAGTATAGCTCTATAATTAGGATAATCATTTATTTTATGAAGTCGCTAAATTTTCATGGTTGTTCATGTAGTTATTTATGATTAGGGTTAATTGAATTTTACTTTCGCGTTGTTGTAGAGGGAGAGGGTACTATTGCCTAGCCGATGTGGCTTCCTAATGCTCGTTTCGGACAGGTTGATGCCATTCATGACAAATGCAGTATTTGGCTATGCGATCCAACTGAGGGATTTCGCATTTGACACTGCACTCCTTTCAGCATTCGTGGAGCGTTGGCGACCTGAGACCCATACGTTCCATCTCCCATAGGGTGAGTACACCATCACCCTACAGGACGTGGCGTATCACTTAGGCCTCTGTATGGATGGGAAGCCCGTTGGTGGTTGCATGCGGGATTTTGAAACAACATCGAAGAAATAAATATAAACCACAAAACACAACAAATACTAATACATGTTAACTAGAAATTGGTACATACACATAACCGTGAAACACAACGGATACAAACACATCTGAAACGAAAAACTAGGAAAGACACACAACCCTAATCCTCGAGATGCTGGTCATTGGGGCATCCAGCCCGAGTGTGGCCCATCTGTCGGCATAGTCCACATCTCTTCTCCTGACGCTCAACCAAATCCATCTCGTTCCTAATTCTCGTAGACACGCGACGCTCCTTGCGCTTGCGGCGCATAATTAGGTTCAGCCTAATCATCGCTCCATACTATGTCGGCCACAACCTCTCATCCGAGATAGGCGGGGAAATCCTTTCCATAAACGCTAAACACAGACTCCATGCCATACACTGGATCAACGTAGACACCCTATTCTATACCAACGGCGGCACATGATGCTACCACATGCCTGCATGGAAAATGTAGCTGTTGGAATTTGCCACAATCGCAAAGCCTCTGCCTGAGATGGACCTGGTAGGTACTCTATCTGGAATGTGGAATGGGTAAAACCTCCTCAACTACAAACACGGCGGCTCTGCGGTCGCGACTGGTCACTCGCATCTTTGGCAACAGCCCCTTGCTTTTATCAATCTCCGAAAGTAAATATTGACTCCAATGACTCACTATAACAACTTGAGCATGTGCCTCTTGCACTTTCCTGATCCAAAGTTGCTGCAATCGCTCATAGGTGACCCTCACAATTGCCTATATAGGTTGAAACCTCGTACCCTTCAGCATGGCATTAATACACTCCGACAGGTTTGTCGTCATGTGTCCCCACCGACGGCCCTCATCGCAATGCTGAAGCCACAAACTGTTCCTAAACTTGATCACCCACGCCTTCATCTCAGGTCTCATCACATCTAATCGCTACATGTAATCCTGAAACTCAAGCTCTGTGGAAGCATACGTATCGTTGATCACCAGCTGCTTTCCCTCCTTCGAATTGAATTTGCTCATGAAGTTACTTGCCATATGACACATGCATATTGCGTGATAGACGCTAGGAAGATGCCATCCACTGTCATCCACTCCAAGCGCGGCACGGATTGCCTGTGATCGATCGGATATAACAAGGACACCCTCCCTCGTGATCAGATGTTGCCTCAGATTCTTCAGGAAAAAGGACCACGACTCGGTCGATTCTGACTCCACAATAGCAAATGCTGCTGGGAATATATTGTTGTTTCCATCCTGGACGATAGGCATCAGTAGGACTCCCCGTATCTCCTATACAAGTGGGTCCCATCATCAGACGCAAATGGCTTGCAATGTTTCACAACCTCAATATAAGGTGGGAAACTCCAAAAAACCTTGTCGAACTGGCAACTCTCATGGTCCAATAAATCACTGTTATAAAAAGGACCAACTTTCAGATCCACAACTGTGCCCGGAGAGAATTGCAGCAGAGCAGACATAAGCCTCGGAAGGATGGCGTATGATTCTTCCCAATCACCGTTTTGCTTGACCAGCCAAACCTTCCTATATGACTGCATGTAGAAGTAGCTTTGTTGCACGGCTGCTTGCAAGATCGGAATGAGCACAGTAAGATTAGACTTTATTATTGGCAAGATCACATTGCAAATCAATCTACCGTCAAACTGTGCATGATCCGATAACATGGAAGGTGCCAAATAATCATGGGGTCCGCCAAACCTCCGCACCTCCCTGTTCGCAACCGGTATCCATTAATGTAAATTACTCATATGATAATATCCCTCAACCAACTACAACTTAATAAGTTAAGATAGACTAATATGTACTAATATCCAAGATTTGTCCGTAGAGACACACGAAGGGACCATGGGCATCCTGCATCAAATTGCTTGCATCGACAAACGTACTTGTACGTATCAGACTCCACTACTCTGTACTCAGATGCCCTCCTAATATTATTGTTCTTCACACCCATATGCACAGCTTCTCTAGAATTGAAACGATGTCCGACCCTAAACTCTTGCCCTCCATCTACATCATAATCTTTGTCGCCCCTGCCAAATCCAACCCTAGGCTCCTCCTCCATAGCATCCAAGTGTAACGTGTGAAAGTGGCTATTGACGGATGAAAAATCAGGTAAAGGGCGCGGGTGCTGGGAGCATAAACCCCCGCCTCGACTGAGACTCTGGCACAAACTCTGCACAGTTCGAGCTTTCGCTTGTATCATCCATGTCACGGACGAAGTCTTCATCTGAATCCTCGTCAGCGTCCGATTCCATCTGCATATAGACCTCAGGGGTCGCAAAGTGAATTGGCGACGCAGGTATCACCCGCACCACCTCGTGCCTGGCTTGATGGACCTCCTACATCACGGTTCATAGTCTACATCTCGGTTAGCGGCTCGATCCATCACTTCTCGAGGCCCATACCTACGGTGCAAGTCGAACATCGCATGGAGATGTTCATCGCCATCAACCTAGAAAATTTTGAACTTGAACTTGAACTGATTGGGTGAGAAAACGTTTAGAAGGCGGTAAGCAACCCGTGTGACTAACATCGTACCGACAACACCCATGCTGCACAAAATAACATACTTCAACTCGTTCAACGTATTAACAGGCTGAGTCTGGAATACTATTAGATTCGGGGAATGAAAAAAAATGCCATCCATAGCTCGTCCCATCTCTTCATTAGGATACAAAGTAACAACCACAAAATTACTTATATTCATGCTTTTTGGTAAGAAATATGAGCAAAGGGAGAAGACAAATGAGGGAAAGGCTTGGTGGTGTGTGAATACAAGCAATGTGTGCCCTTATATAGAAAATGTTTTGTGCAATTCTGAGTCTCGGATTCTACAGACTTGAAACTCATATATTGAGTTTTGCAGTCCCGAAATATATATAAAATTTTATTTTCGTTGAATTTGAGGCTCTGCAAATTCGAAATACGTGTTTAGGATGTTCCGAAGTTGCAGAGGCCGACATGTGTAAAGGGCGCCTATAATTATAAATTTCTCCCATCGCGTCTGTAATGGTAAATTCTGTTATGAATTATTGAGCCGCCGGTTACTATGCGGCACTATGCTGCATAGTAACCCAATAAATCATGGCCGTCCATTCCTAATCAAGTTACTATGTTGCATAGTAAATGAATCATAACCGTTCATTCCTTTTCATGTAATAGTAAATCTTTTACTATAAATAGGGCTATGATTTCATAAGTTTTTCATATCCAGAAATCAATAAGAATTTCATATTCTTATTCTCTCTAGCTCTCTCTCTTGTTCTCTCTATTATAGCTTTAATTCTACAACACGTTATCAGCACGAGGCTCTGATTAATTTGCTTCGAAGCACTAAGCTCTAATTAAGTTTCTTTGAAGTAAGGTACTAATCTTTTACCATGTCTAATCTTTCTCGTCTCGAATTTTTACCCCTAAATATATCTGGTAATAATTTTCTATCATGGATACTTGATGTTGAAATCCATCTGAATTCAATGGGTCTTGGAGACACCATTGTGACCAATAATGACGCATCCCTGAAGGATCGCGCTAAAGCCATGATATTCATTCGTCGTCATCTTGACGAATCTCTGAAAAATGAATATCTGACCTTAAAAGATCCTGAAGATCTGTGGCAGAACCTTCATGATAGGTATAATCACCAGAAGACGGTTATACTTCCTCGTGCCCGTTATGAATGGACGCATCTGCGTCTACAAGACTTTAAAACCATTAGTGATTATAACTCGGCTATGTTCCGAATTACCTCACAGCTGAAATTGTGTGGTGAAATGATCACTGATTATGATATGTTAGAAAAGACCTTCACTACCTTCCATGCCTCGAACGTGCTCCTGTAGCAGCAGTATCGAGAGAGGGGATTTTATAAATATTCTGAATTAATTTCATGCCTTCTTGTTGCTGAGCAGAATAATGAATTGTTCATGAAAAATCATGAAGCTCGCCCTGCAGGCGCTGCCCCACTCCCTGAAGTGAATGTGGCAAATCATGACCCCAGAAGGGATAAAAGGCAAGAAATTAATAAAAGAAAATTTTATGGAAAGAGAAGGAATAATAAGAAAAGATCTCACCTGAAGTGGGAAAGGAATAATGGGCACAATAAGAAAACAGAAAACAAATGCTTCCGTTGTGGTGGTATTGGTCATTGGTCGCGTACCTGTCGTACCCCAAGATACTTGGTTGATCTTTACCAAGCATCCTTAAAGAAAGATGACAAAGAAAAGGAAACAAATTTTGTTTCAAAGGATGAAACTGAAAATTACGCCACTCACTATGATGTGTCTGATTTCTTCGAGGATAATGAAGGAAATATTGGTCATTTGATTAATGATGGAAAAGTTTAATAGCTGTATGTTACTTTTATACTTTAAGTTTTATTGTTATGAAATAATGTAAGGGTTGAATTTTATTTTCTTATATTTGAAATTATGTATGATGTACTTAATAATATCATGGTTGAATGCATATATGATGGTATCTTGTGAGTTT
The DNA here is from genome assembly GCA_036250425.1 of Stylosanthes scabra. NCBI lineage: Eukaryota > Viridiplantae > Streptophyta > Magnoliopsida > Fabales > Fabaceae > Stylosanthes > Stylosanthes scabra. The sequence continues at coordinate 79,590 of JASCZI010090804.1, forward strand.
TTAGATTAAAAATAAAAATAAAATTAATTAATTATCAAAGTGAAAGTATGATATATATAAGAAAATTAAAATGAAAAATAAACTGAAACCAAGTTTTGAACCCATGTCCAAGGGTTTATAAGGCACGGTCTTTACCACTAGGACATGCTTTGGTTTTGTAATCATATGTGCTAATTAATATATATTTATATGAACATGCACTA
>JASCZI010090805.1:0-10145 GCA_036250425.1 Stylosanthes scabra
TTAATTATTTACCATTAATATTTAATATTTGTGAATATTTTCAATTATTTTTAAATATTTGTTATGTATTATTTATATTTATATTTGTAATGTTTCATGTTTTTTTAATAAAAATTAATTTTTTTCGTTTTTTGACCCTAACACGGGTTTGGCTAGCCCATGTTATGTAACTTGGGTCACACTAGCCCGTGTTACACAACTTGGGCCTTCCTAGCCCATGTTGCACAACTTGGGGCTTCGTAGCCCGTGTTAGTGTCAATGGCTTTGGATCGTAGCATAATATGGGTTAGGTACCACCATGTTATTAATAAAGCTCAACTCGCTGCTGCCAAGCCCGTGTTGTGTAACAGTAACCTAAATATATAATTACCGCATTTTGGTAAAAATGATATTTAAATTATTTAAATAAAAAAAATCCTTGAAACATGTTACACAGCTAGCATAGCTCACATGTGCTTACCTATAGGATTAAATAATTTAAATAATTTTTAATTGAATATAGGATTTAGGCTTAATATATGTTCTTCTTTTATTCAACCTCTTGTTTATTTATGTACCTACTTTCGTATAGAAGTTGAATTGATACAGAGGTACAGTGATTTAACATATATTATATAAAAATTATATTATATATAAAGCTGGCTCGCTAGTCTGCAGTTCAAAAGTTGTTGTGATAAGAGGAGCCTTTTATGGCTGGGTGGACTAATAACATTGTGTCAATAATGTGTGGGCCGTTAGATAATAATTGTGCTTTTATTCTTTGTAAGTTGTTACTGTTTTTTAGCTTTTTTTTTTTGTTGGGCAGTAAAACCATTACTTTGTCCCAAGAAAGAAAAAAAAAAGAGTAGATAAATTTCAAAGAACGTAAATAATTGATAGAAATATTCAAAGGAAAAAATATATTAATTAAAAAAGGTAAAAAAAAAGGCACTAAGTACTCAAAGGCATGTTAATGAAAAAATAAATATATTGTTATGATTTATTTTAAAAAATTATAAAATTTATTATGAAATCAATAAATAAAAAAATAATAATATATAAGTTATTGACTAAAATAATCTGTAAAATATATCAAGTTTTTAAAATTAATTCTCTAAGAATTCTAAGTTAAATTGGACATTCTACCAATTAATCGATGACATATCATCTTTAAATGACATGTATCATAAAATGATTAGACTACTTATTATCTATCAATCAATTACTTGGTAACATATGTAATATGATAGATAAAATGACTAATTTAGACATATTATACTTAAAAAATGGAAAATAAAAATTTTATCTAAAGTGGCTCGACAACCATTTAGGGATAAAATTTTAAGTTTTATTTAAAAAATAAACTATTTAAAAAATAAATTATTTTATGATTATGTCAACAATCTTATATTATATAGAAAATTTAAAATTTTATACACAATTAATTATGATAATTAAAAATAAATAAGAAATAAAAATTCTAATGACAACATCTAAACGAAAAATTAAAAATAAATTGTTATTATATTTACACTCGTATCATGTGTATGAAAATGTAATCTTTAAATACGATTAATTAAAAAAATAAGAATATTTGAATTTTAAATTTTTTAATTATCAAACATGAGTTGTTATTATTATTAAAGCTAATGCACAATGATAATAATTATCCATGTTATTTGACTATGTTCCCGTTAGTATTCATTTTATATAAATTTTTTAATATTTATTAATAAAAAATTTATTTAATTTTTTTATTTCATCATAAAAGTTAAATATTAACATAAAATTTTTTTTGAAAACATTTACAATTTGGTAATATTATTATAGGAAAAATACTAGTTTTTATATAAAATTGATAAAAATAATTTAAAATATGATTAATAATATTATTATTAAAATATGATTAATAAGTAAGTTGTATGTTTTTTTTTTTCTTGGTCTGTATTTGTATGTGTTTTTTTTTTTTTGGACAAAGGTTGGTGAGAAACCAACCCGGCCCATCCACCCCACTACTCAACCCAATGCCCAAGTACAACCCACCCCAATCTCTCCCAAGGCAGAAACACGCACCCTAAATCCCAAAGTTGCCTAACTTCCACCACACCCTCATGGAGACACACACATTACATCAACAGCAACTACACAGGGACCAATAAACCAAAGTACAAACACAAGAAACAAATCCCACAACTACAAACAGGTTCTCTAGCAACTAAACTTCTACTCTTATCTTTTGACTTCACTAAATCTGCCTCTATATCAAATGAAGACCTGATTAGAGATGGTAAGTTGGATAATCAAGATAAGGTTGAAAAATAGGTGGCGGCCTGCAACTCTACCACAATGACTACCGCTTAGCACTTGGCACCCAAAAGAATCCTCCATAAGGTAAGCTCTTGCTATATCCCTGACAATCTTCCAAATGTGCATCAATTTCTGTGATTGGCATTTCTGATTTAATTGCCAGGCAGGCGGCTTCTTCGCACTCTGGATGCTTCCGCTCGAATTATGTTAATGATGGATGGTGGTAGATTGGTAATCCAGGCTTGGGTCAAGGCGGACTCAGCTGCCAGCTTTGCTGTTTCATGGGCTAACTGATTAGCTTCCCTCGGAACCCAAATGAAGCCTGATTCAGGTATACTCTTGCTAAACTCCTTTATATCTTCTATTACAGCATCAATCTCTGCTATAGTAGAATTTGATTTCAAGGCTTGTACCAGATTTAAGCAATCAGTTTCAAAGAGAACTTTTTCTAATTGAAAGTTTGATGCCAAAATGACTGCCTCCCTCATTGCCATTGCTTCAGCTGCTAGAGGAGAAGAACAAGCCTTGTCAGACACTGATGCTGTTAGAAGATTTCCATTATTGTCCCTGCACACAACTGCTAATGAAGCTCTGCTAGTAACCAAGGAGAAAGAAGCATCACAATTGCACTTTATCCACCCAATCGGAGGTGGATTCCAGGTAGCTCCCCTTTTTGGCCTTCTAACAGACTCTGATTGTGTTAATTGATCCTTAATTCCTGCAATGAAATCATTTTCTAATGCTTTTGCTCTGATAATGGTTAGTATAGGATTAGGTTTTTGATTCTGATATATAGCTCTACACCTCTCTTTCCAAATTTCCCATATTAAGCATGCTAATTTTCTACTATAAAATCTAAATTCAGAGCCATGGTTTTCCTTATATAAGTTCAGCATCTGATGCAACCAACTGCCAAAAGATCTCAGCTTATCAGGATTAGGACAGTTTTGGATTTGTGACCCGAACCAGACTGCCCTGTTCCAAGGGCACAATAAAAGGCAGTGCTCAATAGTTTCTGGTGCCTGCAAACAAATAGAACACACATTAGTTTTAGATAGTTTCTTGCAAAAAAGGTTATCAAAAACAGGGATGATATTGTGGATAGCTTTCCAAAGATAAATTTTTATCTTCCCTGGCAAGTCTAAATTCCAAATCTCCTTCCATTGGTCTTGGTAGCTTGTGGAAGGTTTATTTACATTCTGTTTATGCAGATTTCTCTTGATGATATTATAACATGATCTGACTGTATATAGCCCATTACTATTATGATCCCAAATTAAATTATCTTCCCCTCTTGATTTTTTTTATGGGCGTTCTCAAAATAAGTCTTACAACATCTTCTTGAAAAAATTCTTGAATCTTGCCAAAGTTCCATTCTGCATCATTCTGGATGATTTCACTGACCTTAATTATACCTTCTTTTTTTAACTTAATCTCCTTTTTGTTTCCCAAAATCCATCTATCTTGGCAGATAGAGATTTTTGTTCCATCCCCCACTGACCATCTCCCATGCTCCCTTAAAAGATTTCTTCCTTCAATTATGCTTTTCCAAACCCATGAAGATGAATTTCCTTTTTTTGCTTCCCAAAAGGAGACATTGTTGAAGTATTTTGCTTTTAAAATTTTTGCCCATAAAGACTCTGAACAGTTTACAACTCTCCAAGCCTGTTTACACAGAAAGGCAAGATTCTGTATATAAAAATCTTTAAAACCAAGACCCCCATTAAATTTTTTGTCACATAGTCTTTCCCAGTTTAGCCAATGAATTCCCCTATCATTGCCATAATTTGCCCACCAAAATTTAGCAATTTTGCTGGTTATTCTATTGCAAAAACCTTTTGGAAACAGCAAAATATTCATGGCATAACTGGGAATAGCCTGAACAACAGATTTAATAAGGGTTTCTTTTCCGGCTTGGTTCAAAAGTTTTTGTTTCCAACCACTCAATTTTTCATCCACTTTATCCTCAATCCACTTCAAGGCTTTATTTTTAGACGCTCCCCATTGGGCAGGAAGCCCTAGATACTTGCCTGGGTTCTCCCATGTTGGAATATTCAAGATATCCTCTATTTCAACCCTGTTATTGATAGAAACAGCATTCCCAAAAGATAAACCAGATTTATCAAGATTAATTTTCTGACCTGTTGCCTCCGTGTACTTGTTTAAAATCAACAGAATCTGGTAAATTTCTTCAGTTTCAGCTTCTGAAAAGATAATGCAGTCATCTGCAAAAAGAAGGTGAGTAATCTCAGGAGCTTGTGGAGCAATCCTTACTCCAAAGATTCTACCTTCTCTTTTTGCTTCATCCATTAAGATGGTGAACATTTCAGCCATGATTATAAACAAGTACGGAGACAAAGGGTCACCTTGCCTCAACCCTTTCTTAGGCCAAAACAAATTTGAAACATTCCCATTTACTTTTATTCTAAAACTTACCTTAGTAACACACTCCATAATCAGTCTAACCGTGTGCCTGTTAAAACCAAAAGCGATAAGAATTGCTTCCAAAAACTCCCATTCCACTCTATCGTACGCTTTATTCATGTCAGTCTTAATGGCTAAGTTCTTGGAAGCATTCTTACCTTTTCTACCAATGCTATGAAACATTTCTTGGACAATGATTATATTATCTTGAATTAATCTTTGTCCAACAAATGCACTTTGTATTGGTGAGATGATTTTGTCAATTATCTTTCTTAACCTTAGAACAAGCACTCTTGAGACAATTTTATAAAGATAATTGCAACAACTGATAGGTCTCAAGTGGTTGATTGATTCCGGATTGTTAGTTTTTGGGATTAACACAATAGTAGTTTCACACAAATTAGGAGGGAGTTTACCTTCTCCAAAGAATTCTTTCACTGCATTGCATACATCCTCACCTATGATATCCCAATGCTTTTGATAGAACAACCCATTAACTCCATCAGGTCCAGGGGCCTTCAGTTTTCCCATAGAAAAAGCTGCATGTTTTATCTCCTCATATGTGACTTCTTTCTGTAGTTCATCATTCATTTCATCTGTAATTCTTTTCTGCACCTTATTGATGCATTCTTCAAAATTCAAGTTAGTTGGAGATGTGAACAGATTTTTAAAATAATTTTCAACATAACACAAAACATTTTTCTCACCATTTATCCAACTGCCATTTTCATCCATTATTCTAGTAATTCTATTTTTATCTCTCCTCTGAAGAGTTGCAGCATGGAAAAAGGCAGAATTTTTATCTCCAAATTGTAGCCATCTTATTCTAGATCTTTGCCCCCAGTACAATTCTTCTTGCTTCCACAAATTTTTTATCTCATTTTTAAGATCCAAAATTTTTTGTTGATTTTCCAAGCTAAGCTCATCATTCTGAACCTCTTCTAAGAGTTTCTTTTTCTTTTCCAACTCCTCATTGGCTTTTTTAAAGGTTCTTTTGTCCCATTTAGTAAGAGCCCCCTTGCAATTATTTAATTTCTGATTTATGATTCCCCATTTAGTTCTAATATTATTTCCATTCATAGTCCATCCATTTTTAGTAGTATCTGAACATTCAGCATGCTCCTCCCAGAACGCTTCATATTTGAAAATCTTCTTTCTATTGCCCTTTGGTTCCAATTCTAGAATCAAAGGGCAATGGTCAGAACTAATGGCTGGGAGGCTTCTCAAAACAGCATGTGGAAATGTTCTCCTCCATTCCCAATTAATTAAACATTATCTAATTTCTCTTTATTCACAAAACCATTCCTAGGATTACTAAACCAAGTGAATCGATTACCCTTCAAATCAAGATCCATTAACGTATTATCATTAACAAAACTTTTAAATCTTTGTACCTGACTTGTGGGTTTGGGTTGGAGGCCAATTTTTTCGTCTTGGGACAATATATCATTGAAATCGCCAATGATGGTTCTGCTTCTTTCTTGGTCGCCCATGCTTCTAGTTAACTCCTCCCACTGCCTCTTCCTTCTGTTAGGATCTGGATCCCCATACACAAACACATGCTCCCAGTTAGTTGAATTAATATTTATATAGGCTTTTATATAATTATGACTCCAGGCATACACACTAATATTTATTGTTTCATTCCATAAGAGACATAGGCCCCCGGACATCCCCCGGGGGTCTACACAAAACATGTTCCTAAAGCCTGATATTCTCCTAAACTTTTTACATTTACTATTACTTGCCCTAGTTTCCATTAAAAACAAAAGAGACGGCTTGTTTTTCTTGATTAAATGTTTCAGCTCTCGAATTGTCGCGGGAGCCGCCAAACCGCGACAATTCCAACTTATAAGACTCATGGTTTAGGGTGGGGCATGGTAAGGCCCGCCTCCTCAGCCATGGAAAAGCTAGCTTTAGTCTTTCTTTTTTTATGTATGTTACCTACATTATCTTCTATTTTATCATAATTGGCTAAACAAAGCGTATTAATATTTGTAGGAAGGATATTAGGATCATCCCTGCCCCGTTTGATGCTCAAGATTTTGCTAACCCTCTCAGCCAATTCCAATTCCCAGCAACTAGGCTTTTGAACTTCTATAGCCATATTCAGGTCTTCATCATTATTTGGTTGTGCGTCTTCAGCCAGCTCCACAATGTACAAGTCTCCATTTTCTGATTGCTGAAAAAATTGTGTTCCTACCATGTGAACTTCATGCTGCTTTGTTAGCTCCTCAGTTTCCTTCTCCTGCCGCTGTTCCTCTGCTAGCATTTCTTGGAGTTGCTTGTCATGATCATGTTGTTGTTGATAGCTAGTGATTTTATGTTTTCCTCCAAATTTGTTGAGTAGAATGTCATGTATTGTACCATGTTGTGTCATATTTTGTCTGAGATCTCCCTCTAATTGTATGCTGGTGTGTTGCTGCAGGTAATTTAGTTTCAGCTTCTCCTGGTCCTGGGTGTTGATTTGCTCCACTTCCTTGTTAGTTTCTTCCCATTGCATCTCGTGCTGGATCCACTCTTCCCACCTAAAATCTGATGACTGTGCAACTGAGAATGAACCCCAGGCTTGGTCATGTCCTTCGAGGATTTCCTTCCCTTTACCCGGTATTAGTTGTTGCTGTTGATTAGGCTGTCCCAAATTTGTTTCTCCTTCTGCTGTTGGTTGGATTATACGATTTGCATACCCCATCGCCCAAAGACCTTGTGATGCTTTACTTTCCATGACAATTTCCTTCAAGTTGTAGATATGTCTTTGGGTAATGCCTTGTTTCTCTTCTGACCTTTTCCTTGTTCTACTTTCAGCAGGTCCAGCCTCACAGTTAAACTCCTTTATGCTGCTCTCCTCCTCCTGTGAAGAATCTTCTTGATGTATATGCTGCTGATTTTCATTTTTGTATATACTTTCTGCCAGCTTTTCCTCAAATTGGTAGAGTGAAGGGGCTCTAGGCACACCAAGCCCCTGACTATATCTTGGTTCCCTTGGGTTTATGGTGGATGTAGCCTTCTGATTTTTGCACACACGTTGGGCATGTCCTACCATCCCGCAGTTCATGCAGTAACAGTCCTGTAGCCTTTCAAACTTGGAGTAGACCCAGACTCGGTCCTTTTCGGGTGTGTTGAGCCAGCATCCAGTGGGTAAGGGAACGGGGACGTCCAGCAGTACTCTAACTCGGAGGAATGTCCGTTGTAGTATATCTCCTTTCCACGGGTCCTCAACCTCCAAGACAGTTCCTAATTTTGGGGCTATAGTTTCAGCCGTGTTCTGATTCATCATGAAGTATGGAATCCCATGTATCTGCACCCATATTTCCAGAGTATCATGGCTCACCGACAGGGCCGCATTGTCTCCTTTCCATTACTTCATGTTCAGAAGGTGACCTCTTATGCTCCAAGGACCTCCTTTCCAATATTGCCTTCCTTTATCTCTTAAACAACGATCCAATCGTCTAATTCATAACCACCCAATTTTTTTTTACTTCCCCTTCTTGATGGGCCTGAAACACCCATTCTCTTATCCTAAGCCCATACTACCATACATAGGCTTGACCAATACCAACCAGCCGTCAAAGTTAGCTCCTGCTGATAAAGTCATTCCTCAAGCCGCGACAAGGTGTGGGCCACACTCTGCAACAATCCTCCCAAGCTGACACAAGCTGATGTAATACACTCCGTGCGTCCACCCTTCATTGACAAAAAGAGAATATCTATACCTGTATATCTCTTTCCAAGAGTAAATTCCTTTATTTATTCATTTTATTATTATCATTATCATTTGAATGATAACCGTTTCTTTTATAAACCTACGATGAAAATTAAAAAATATATTTTATTTAAATAAAATTTCTCCAATGAAAATGAGAAGAAAATTAGGCTATTGATTAAATTTTTTTTATTTCTTTTTTTTTTTATATATCAAGTTTAAGCATGTGAGTTGATTAAATTTGATTTCATAATCAAAACATTATTTTCATAAAAATAATTTTTAAAAAATAGTATATTAATTCTCACCAAGGGCAATGACGAGATATATCCAGTTGTAAAAATAATAATATACATTTCTAAAATTTTAAATCAAATTTAATCAAGAGTGTTGATTAAATTTGATTTCATAATAAATATAAAAATATTATTTTTGAAAAATAATAAAATTTGGTATATTAATTCTGGCCAAGTGCAATGACGAGGTCTATCTATTTATAAAAAATAATAAAATATATTTTAAAAGACAATATTCGTAAGATTTTATATCAGGTTTAATCATAGGCGTTGATTAAATTTGATCTCATGTCAAACTATAAAGTAAATATTATTTTCAGAAAATAATTTAAAAATTAGTACGTTAATTCTCACCAAATGCGATGATGATATATATATATATATATATATACTTTGAAAGAAGACCAATAAAATTAAATCGACAAATAATAATAAATTAAATGGTAATCGTTCAATGAACGGACGGTATAGGATTTTAAATCCTTCCCTATTCGTAAACAATCTCGAACCTAAACTCTAGCACAACAGACCTTTTTCTCATTTTGGCATCCAATTAGTCATTTCTTTATTTTATGGAAAAATTGATTGGTGGCAACTCCGAACTTCAGATCATAATTTCCCTAAAAAATAAACTCAGCGACGGGAGCGCAAATCTCATCCCGTCCCCTTCTCGCTCGCGCCATCCGTGCGGGTACGTTGCCACATAGACTTCGCAGGTCACTAACATCATTTTATTGGTTCAATTAGTTAAGCAGCATCTGATTTTTCTTCTCTAATGGGTAGCATCAATTTTTATTAGCTAAAGATATGATGGCGACATTATTGACCTTTTAAACCAAACATTCTGATTTCTGAGTAAAATTATTAATGCAAGGTTTTCACAATTAAAATTTAGAAGTACAAGTTCAGGTGTACGGTGTACCTGCCTCTTAATAGGTGTTGCTAATTTCGTTAACAATATACACAAATTTCGTTTTGTACAGTGTGTACAACTGTACAAGACATAAAAATGAGGATAACGTTAGGGATTTAAACTAATGAATAATAACCAAAAGAATAAGTATAAAAAATAAAATTTTAATTAATTAATACTAATTAATAATTTATTATAGACACCAAAAAAAAATTATTATAAAATATTTTTAATTCGCTTTTAATTTTTAAAATTTTAGAATGGGTATAAGATTTAGAATTTAAAATTTAATATTTTAGAAATCAAAGTAAATAAATAATTTTTAAAAATTAAAGGATATTAATTGAAAAGAAATTAATTTTTAATGAAACTCTAATCAAAATATTATGGAAAGCTCTTAATTAATATATTTCCTTCAGCATTGTTACTTTTAAAACACTCAAATTAGTCATTGTTATAAAGTTTTTTTTCTTCTTTTTTTCACGTGCAAACTACTACAATATACTAATTGGTGTTAATTTTC
>JASCZI010090805.1:10155-31156 GCA_036250425.1 Stylosanthes scabra
AAAGATATTTCAATTTTGATTTAATTTATGTACTTCTTTTATTCTTTTTAGAAAGTGTATATTAAATAATTTCTTGATGATGAGTCTGCCAAAGCCTTTACATGCAGTTTTTCACTAAAAAGTTAGAATAAAATAAACTTTCGTGATCAAATTGTAGTAATTTAAAGCCAATATAATAAGAGGTATGGTGAGGGTTCATATAGTATCTATGATGCATTGAAATCATATATTCAAATCTTATTATTATCATGAATATACCGAAAAATTGTTATAACCTATTAATAACCTACGTCTACATGCATGTATCAAATTAAAAACTCAAAAGATTATATTTACTCTGCATGCTCATCATCAGAGTCTAAATCAAACTTGAAGAGGAATATATAATTAGCTCAACAATAATATAATCAGATATTTTTTGGCTCAAGAAGTTTGGTGCTTTGTTGGTTACATCTAGCAGAGAAAAAGTTGCAAGAGAAACAAAATCAAATCACCGTTATTTTATAGGCCTTATTATTTTATAGTCAACATATCAAGGCTTTGCAAATGGCACATATGAAGTGATGAAAAGATGCCACCTTGCTTTTTTGTCAATATATTTTATTATTTATATTTAATCATATATTATAAATTGGTAAGAAGTTGAACTACCAATACTTAAATCATCTCTTCATCACATACTTGTTACCTACTTATGTTTCTATTAGTTAGCATCAGGGTCATAGCAAACTATATATAAAGACCAGCAAGGAGCATCTAATATCATCACAAGCATCATATCACACACACACTAGTAAAAGGCTTGAAATCCTTTTGTTTGATTGAAATTAAAAGATCTATTCTTATGCTAGCTACCAGCTTCAACCATGGCTCGTTCACATTTTTCATTGGAAATTTTGCCACTTTTGCTTTTAACATTTTCATCAATGATAGGCCACACAATGGTTGTCGGAGCACGCAATCTTGTGGAGTCTTCATTACCGCAGCCGGAATTACCTAAATTTCTAGAAATTCCTAAACCAGAGTTACTAAAAGTTCCTAAATTTCCTGAACCACAATTACCTAAAGTTCCTGAAGTTTCAAAGTCAGAGTTGCCTAAAGTTCCTGAAATTCCCAAACCACAATTATCAAAAGTCCCCGAAATTCCAAAGCCAGAGTTTCCTAAGGTGCCTGAAATCCCCAAAGTTGAAGTTTCTAATGTTCCTGAAGTTCCAAAGCCAGAGTTGCCAAAAGTTCCTGAAGTTCCAAAGCCAGAATTACCAAAAGGTCCAGAAATTCCAAAGTCAAAGTTTCCTGAAGTCCCTAAAATCCCCAAACCAGAGTTACCTAAGGTGCCTGAAATTCCTAAGGTAGATGTCTCTAATGTCCTTGAAATTCCAAAGCCAGAATTACCTAAAGTTTTTGAAATTCCAAAGATAGAGTCGTCCAAAGTTACTGAAGTTCCAAAGCCGGAATTGCCTAAAGTTCCAGAAATTCCAAAACCAGAGTTACCTAAACTTTCGGAAATTCCCAAACCAGAATTACCTAAAATTCCTGAAATTCCCAAGCCAAAATTGCCAAAAGGACTTGAATTTCCCAAACCAGAGTTCCCTAAGGTGCCTGAAATTCCTAAAATAAATATTCCTAATGTTCTTGAAATTCCAAAGTCAGAATTACCTAAAGCTCCTGAGACCCCGAAGCTAGAGTCGTCCAAAGTTGCTGAAATTCCAAAGCCGGAGTTACCTAAATTTCCAGAAATTCCCAAGTCAGAATTACCTAAAATTCCTGAAATTCCTAAACCAGAATTACCAAAAGTTTCCAAAATTCCAAAGCTAGAATTTCCTAAAATTCCAGAAATTTCTAAACCAGAATTACCCAAAATTCCTGAAATTCCCAAAGTAAAAATTCCTAATGTTCCTGAGATTCCAAAACCAGAATTTCCGTCAACCCGTGAGCCAATGGATCTTAAACCCTAAAAGTGCATGAAATTTCGATTCCATAAATTTTAATGATGTGTTTTACCTATATTATCTCATATCTTGATGTGGTATCATGTAATATTTTGCATATGTATATCGTTTGTTGTGTATTTCACTTTTTAGTACCAGGTTATATCATCACATATGTTTGTTTCATTTGATTATGTATCTATATATATAATTTGTTTTCACCAGCTGAGATTGGATTAATAAAATTTATTTATATTTCAACTACAATAAATTGATGGGGAATCCATTTGTTTCAATATTTATTACTACATAATACATATCAGTAGTGATAGGTAACCATAGAATTATAAAACTATAAAACTAATAACACTTGCAATCAAAGTGCGTGTGCACATCACAAACACGAATAATTAGATTTTCTCTCTTCATTCATAACCGTTATATTCTCTCTCTTCCAAATTAAATTTTGCAGGATCACAAACACTTTGTTCTCACTTTCCTTTCACTTATGGACAACTATGCAAATTTTTTTTCTAAATCATGCCAAAAGTTTTCAAAAGTTTTATTAAAAAGCAAATTTTTAAATGTATATTAATTATTAACATACTGGATTAAAATTAATAAATAAGTAACATATACAAAAACAAATACAAAATATTAAATTAATTTAAAGCCATAATCTATTTTAGTATATGTATATAATATAATAATTTAACATATTCAAAAAATAATAACACAAAATTATTATGTTTCGATTAACATCCGTAATTTTATATATATAACATCTATAATTATATATTTATATAACATCTAAAATTACTCATTTAATTGAACAATAACTAATAAATACTAAATAAAGGAAGTTTGAGTTATTTTGACAAGTTTTTATTGTCTTTCAAACATTCTTTTATTCAATACGACATATAATTTGAAATTGATGAATATATTAATTGTAAAAATATGTTAATTAGAGATGTTATATGTTTAAACTTATGACTATTATACATATGAAATTATGAATGTTGTTGTAAGCGTAAAATTATGGATGTTATGTATTTAAAATAGATCATAAGAAATAAGATTAAAAAATATAAGACAATAAATGAAAAATAAGATGTTATTTGTATAAAATTGTAGATGTTAAATGTATTAAACATAAGATGTTATTTGTATAAAATTATAGATGTTATATAATTTTTTTAGGATGTTATATATAGATATTGTATTTATTATGATGTTATAATGATAAATATAAAAAATTAGTTAATAGAAAAAAACTAATAATTAATTATTAAGTAAGATAAAACTTTGAAATGAAATTAAAAAAACAACATAAAATAATAGTATAATATCATAAAACTTAAAATATTTATTATGTAGTGGCTCTATATATGTTAACTTATAATACTTAATTAATTAATTATAGTCTAATATCATAAAATATTATATTGTAGTTTATTTTTTTTGGTTTTCCAAGGTATTTTCCAACCCGACAGGTCGAAGACTAATTTTTCGCGGATCTGAGCTCCATTTAAGAGTGTGTCACTGACCAATGGGTTGCTGCATGCACAAGGCGGTATTCGAATTCTCGACACTTATTTAAGCGGACTAATGAGCTGACCACTAGACCTTTATATTGTAGTTTATAAACGAAGAAGTAAAGCAATGAGTCATAAATGTAATGATATGCATAACGGCAAAGAAAAATCAATAAAAATTGAAATGAATAATAATGAATGAAATTGAAATGCTTTATTGGAGGTAGGCGCGTAAGGTTTTAGTGGAGAGAGAAGATGAAAATAATCAATAAAAGTAAAAAAAGAAACTAATGGTAATTTATGGTTAAATTTTAATGTCTATCAAATATTTTTCGTACATATATACCTACGAAGGCAGCCTTACCAGTCACCTACTATCATAATCTCTCAAACAGTCATCCCCCTCACTTCCTACAATAACAAAAATAAAAGGAGAGCAGAAAAACATAAAAAATATTTCTAACTAATTAATTACATTCTTAATTTGATTGTGTGTATTTTTTTTTAACGGCGATTTAATACCTAACGTTAGTCACCAAAAAAAAATACCTAACATTAGCATTGTTCTTCGACTTATGATAATTTTAATAGTTGGCAAGTTTACCTTTGCTAATGGCATCAATGGGCTAAAGCAATTCTGTTTTTTAGGGATGCTAATATATAAAGTCATCATTAATTTAAAAGTGGTTCTTATAAATTGAATATATAGTTTTACAAATCAAACACCAATGAACTAAAACAGTATATTAAACTATACATGGGTTACCCTAAAAAACCTTAACCTTGAGAAATTTAGTTAAATTGAATAAGGTATTGAAAAAATGTCCTGGTTTTTTACTTCCTTTGAGATCACGCAAAGTGATAAAACCTCCACCCTTAGGGTTAATCATGTCAAATATCATGCAGAGTATATCTTCAAAATATATAGGCTCAAGCCCCAAACACTCCATTCTATGCAACTGCTCTTCATAGAAAAATTGCAGTTCTTGCCACGTCAAAACTTCATCTCCGTACAGATCAATGCACCTTAACCAATACTCAAGACTTGGTTCAGCTAATTTATCCTCTTCTGCTGTTATAAAATATACAAAGTCTTCATATCCCATTTTCCCTTCAACCTCGCTGGTAAACTTTCTTGGAATTTCTGCGAATATTCTGTCGACGATTCGATATGTAAGAGCGTGGTTACCATACCTAATAAGGCTTTCCTTTTCTATCAAGAAATCGTTATCCGAATCAAGCTCCCAAAACTGGCAGTATATAGTGTAGAATTGTTCATAAGAGAAGAAATTCCAAACCCTATTAATGTCGTCTTCGTCATCAACTTGTTCCATTGCCTCCATTAACGTTCCGCCGTTACGCTTGAGCTCTCGCAAGGTAATTCGACCGTTTTCCATTCTATTCACGTAGAAAAATATCTTGTAAATCACAGTTTCAGCATATCTTTCTTGGGAATCAGGTGTGCTTTTCAAGAATTCAAGCCCCGGGTGAGTTTCTAGAAGCTCGTACAGCATCGGTTTGAAATCATCGTGAGTAAGGTAATTGACATCTGGTTTCTTTAAAACGGTAAATATTTTAGTGGCTTGATCTGTGTTCAACAAGTTTCCTTCGATCCAGTAATCATAGAAAGCTTCCTTCGTCACGTAGTCTTGATTTTCGTTCTTGATCTTTTCGAATAGAACCGTCGAGAAGAAAGACGGAAGCTCGCAAACTTCCTTCGTAACTATCTTGAATTCATTTATGCGCATTCGTTCTCCTTCTTCCGCGTGATCGTTGAATAACTCGTAGATCTTGAACCTGCATTCTTCGATCATCTCTTGTGGCACTGGACGGCCGTGTTTGAAGTAGAACTGCCGTATCGGTTCGGCGGTTCTCGGTGATGCTGTGCGATTCGAGGAAGTAACCGGCGCTGGCACCAGCGTGCATTTTGGCGAGAGCGTTGGAAGTCGTTTTGATGTTAATGGATCAGTAGTCATGGATTTTGCTTCGTTTAGCAAAGACATTACGAGACGGTTACTTTCTGGAAGAGAGAGCCATTGGTCGAAGAGAGACTCCATGAGAATGGCATTACTCTTGAGAGCGGAAGCAGAAACCTCCGGCAGCTCCAACAAATCGGTGTTCAAGAGTGACACATCACTATAGTTTTCCATGTCAAGACTTTGGTATGCAAGTATCAAATTGAATTTTTAAAAAAGTGAAACAATTTATTTCTTCTCGGAGATCTTGGATGGAAAAGAGAGAATTGGAAGTTCTTGATGAGAAATTGTGCATGTGCCGGTTATTCTTTTTATATTGGTAAGGTAAAGTTGTTGGGAGATACAGTTATGAAGTTTTGTTTAAGCTGGCGTTGTTAGTTATCTGAAGGAGGCGTTGTGGACCAGGGTGTGTCGTGTGTGTAGCGTGTTTTTGTTTTTTGCTAGTTGTGTGTGCAACAATTAGCAAGTCATTTGTTGCGTGTGAATGATGGCTTATTAGTTATTACTGATTTCCATTCTAAGAATAAATGATTTAGTTTTTAGAACAAAATCACGTCCAAAAAAAAAAAGATTTTAGAACAAAACATAAGTTGGTTCATTTAGGGTAAATCGTTCTCTAGTTATCGTTATTTTTAAAGGTTAATCTTGTACCTAAAATGTATCAATTTTTTTGAAGAGCAATGCTAGGTTGTTCACCAAAATCAACCACTAGTATATAATACGCATTAAAATATTTTAATGCGTATCATATATTAGTGACTGATTTTGGTGTGCAAATAGAATTATTCTTTTTTAATAATAAATGACTTACATATATTTGAAAACAAAATTAATTTTTTTGTAAAAAAATATTTTGTCAAAAAGTTATAATAAATATTAAAACAGCAATGCTTCAGTGGCAAGTGGGAATGAATTTCCTCAATTTTTTTTCTTTTAAATTTCTATTGAGTGTAATCTTTTATCATTAAACATTTTCTCTTACATATTTATTATTGATTTCACTTAAAAAATATATTATCTGATATTACACTTTACCACAATAATTGACAAAAAAAAATAAGAGAATTCGTTCCCGTATTAATGTAGATTTCCGTACACATCATTTATAACACGAAAAATATAAATATCACAAAAATTTATTTTTTCATGTTAACATTTATATTTTTTCGTATTATAAATTAGATATACGGAAGTATCCAATAATATACCTAGATTAATTCAATATTAAATTGGTTTAAATACTTTGATTTTTAATTAGAAAAAATTTAGGGAACACATAGTTTGTTAGCCAATAAGCTTTTTTCTTCTTTTCTCTTTTCCTTTTTACCACTCATTATTTCTCTATTTACACTCATTGACTCCCTATGAATCCCCTAATGTTGGTTGCTTAACATTATTCTTTTAATTAATAAATGTTTATTACTTTACAGAATTTCGATAATTTTTTTAAATAGACTAACTTATTTTATAATATGTTTTAAGACTATAAATTTCTTAAAACAAAATAAAATCTTTTAGAAATTAATTTTTCTAATACCCATATTTAAAATTATTAAAAGTAACAGAAAAATAAATCTATCAATTTAAAATTCATTGGTAATCAATTCAATTTGGATATTCACTCTAATTTTTTATAAAATAAACTTCTAAAAAAAATTAATTTTTATTTTTTAGGGGAAAAAAATTAAATCTAGAGAAAAATATTAAAATATATTTCAGTTGATTATTCTGGGAAATATTTTTTTAAAAAAAAAGCCAGAATCAAGAATCAAGAAAAGGAACCTTTTTTTTTGTGCGTCTCGTCTGACACACACAGACAGAGAAATAAAAATCCAGTTCGAGTTCGAGTGTGTGTTCGGCGAAGCCGATTGGTTATGGTAGCAATGGTGGTTGCGCCCTCCATTCGGCTTTTCCCATCTTCCTTCTCCTCCATTCCCTTTCCTCATCGCTCTCTCTTTTCTTCTCGTTGGCGCTTTTCCTCTTCCCTCTCTCTCCCTCGTCCCATCCACTCTCGCCTCTACTCCAGTAACTATCTAACTAACTAACTAACTATGCTTTTCGAGTTTTTAGGATTCTTGATTTGATATGTAATTAGGTCAAATTTGTGTTGACTTTTTAGCTTTGATTCTATTTGCTGCTACTGCAGCTGCTGCAAATGGAGATATTGGGGTTGAACTACCTGGTGATCAGGCAGAGATTTTATTCATGGGGACTGGAACTAGTGAAGGGATACCTAGAGTTAGCTGCTGACTGATCCTCTGAAAAAATGTCCGGTACAATCAAGAAGAAAATAATCTTGTTGGAACAATTAATTAGGATTTTGCTGCAATGGAATTGAATGTTTAGGGTTTTTGTTGAGATTTTTTATTTTTCATGATTGTTGCAGGTGTGTTCAAAGGCTACTCAGCCGGGGAATAAGAATAGGAGACTTAACACGAGCATCCTTGGTCGTCATCCGAGCTCCTCTGGAACTCAGAACATTCTTATAGATGCTGGAAAGTAAGTTTTTTGTCTGTCTATATGCTCTGCAATTCTGTAAGATTATGAATTAGGATTAGCTTTATACTCATTTTATTTTGATGTTAGTCCTAGACTCCTAGTATATGAAAATTTAGAATCTTGAAAAGTTGGAAAGGGGGTGGGAGCCAAGAGTGTCAATGAATTTTTCTTATGTTATAGTCTTTTGATAGATATATGGTTATTACTTATTAGTTAGGTTTGAGCTATCTGGTCTATATACATTCTGTGCGTTAGGAAATACTGATGTCTGTATAAGGTATATGAGTTTCTGAAACTGTAATTTTGATTTAAGGCCATTTATAAATTTGGTTGTTGATTACAATTCCTTTTATTTTTAAATTGCAGATTTTTCTATCACAGTGCTCTGCAATGGTTTCCTGCATTTGGGTTAGTTCACTTGTTAAATTCTTTAGCTGTTTTTATGCTGTTATTTGAGATGGATTCTCTTTTCCGTTTGCTTTATTTCTTTTCCTTTCAAGAAAGGGAGTCATGTAGCAACAGTTGAGTTGTCTCTTGGTAACCTCGAGGTCACAGATTCAAGCCTTGAAATTAGCCACTTGTGCTTGTGTCAGATTAGGATGCCTACATGCTACATTACACCATTTGAGTGTGGCCCTTCTCTAGACCCTGCATAAAACAGGATGCTTTTCAATAGGTTACCCTTTTATTTCTTTTTCTTAGGAAAATTAAGGGACATATGAATAGTGGCATTTGGTAAGATATTATGCAGTGTCGAGCATGGAAGTATGAGTAGTGGTTTGTGTTACCCATGCCCAAGTAAAGAGATAATACATTAAAATACAAGTACATATTTCCTGTTCATAGCAGCAGTGGCAATGTGGCATTTCTTGTTGTATTAATGCATTTTGTCTTTGTGTTTTTCACTTTTTCTTGTTATTCAATTATTTTATTTGCTTTTTATCTCTCTTTAACTAGTTTATTCTGTCAGGATAAGAACAATCGATGCAGTAATTATCACTCATTCACACGCAGATGCAATTGGAGGTCTCTGACAGTAATACTTTCTAATCCTCTTTGATTAGTAATATCAACATGTAAAGTCTAATGTTTGCTTCAAATAATAAGTCTGCTTGGTCATTTAGATCTGACCCTGCTTCTATCTTCTTTGAAGGTCTTGATGATCTTAGAGATTGGACAAACAATGTTCAGCCACACATTCCAATATACGTGGCCAAGCGTGACTTTGAGGTCCACTCTCCTATGCTTCCCTTCTAAAATTGAAAATGTCTATTTTATTTTCTGCATGTTATTTTTTGTGTGTTGACTTTTTGAATAAAGATGCTGGAATAGCCTCTTATATCTTTGCAATATATTAAAGAAATCATCATTTCATTTCATGAGAATTTTGTGATGCACTGACACTTGAAAGTTTATGCTGCTGTCTTCTGAAGAAACGGAATTTTCTTTTTCTTTAGTCTGAAGGTCAGAGTTATGTTTACGAACACTTCAATTTCATTTTAAGATATTTTCGTTAATAATTTAACATGCACGACCTTAAAGCTAAGAAATTCAAGAACTCCATCACTCTAGATTATGGATTTGTTACACTTACAAAAGCTTATTAACAAAGTGTCATTCTATGAAAACTTTTTTTTTTAATAGGAAAAAACTTAGCCTGTTTTTTTTTTTTGGTAATGAAAACTTAGCCTTTGTTACCTTTGCATACTTTCCGAATTCCGAGCTATCTTTTTTTTTTTGTGTCATTAGGGTTTAGGGATTTTTTCTTGGACTTCCGTTTACTACACAGTATTGGGGCATGATTCAGATCTATCAACTTGATACCGGCTATTGGTCATTGTAAACGCCTACATAAAAATCTGGGCCTTTGGCCTCTTTGTTTACCCAAAACAAAAATGAATATGCATTCCCCAAATAGCAATGAAATTGTTAAAAAAAAAAGAAAGAGGAAAAGTGAGGAAGTAAACTTTCACCCAAAACAAAAAATAAAACTGAAAGAATTTGGGCATTCATCCAAATTCTGTAGTCAGAGAAATTGCAAAGCTCGGAAAGAGGGACTGGGAAATTCATTTTACACATGTTTTTAGGGAAGGTAATAGATGTGCAGATTATTTGGCAAAGAGAAGTCTTACCATAGCCAATAATTTTCATTTCTGGGACCTTTCCTCTTCAGATTTAGCAAGGATTCTAAGTGAAGATGAAAGAGGGGTTTCCATACCCCGATTAGTTTGTAATTAGTGCTCTTGGGCTTTTGCCCCTTCTTATTACCAAAACAAAAAAACTGAAAGAATACAAAATCCGACCGTGTTTTGTTTTATTATTTCAAATATAATAAATATAGGAAATAAACTTTTAATTAGTTAAGAGTAATGTTAGGTAACCAATAAAAATTCAGTCAACATCAGTTAACAATTTGAATTAGATGTTCTATTTTTTTAGGTTTTGGATGTTCTATTTCTAGGTTTCGGATGTTCTAATTCTAAAGTTAGTTAATAGCTACTTTAGGTTTCGGATGTTCTATGATCTTTATTGTGGATGTTCTATTAATAGTGGTTATGGATGTTCTATTTTTTGTTGGCTGATTTATTGGTTTGAAAATTATTGATTACCTATACTTTCCCATTAGTTAATATTAGTTTTTTATTATAAAAATTTTCATTTTCTTTTGGTGAATTTAAAATTTAACTCTTAAAATTTAAGGGTTTACAATTTAAGATAAAAATAATAATTTTAAAATAGAAATTATTGATGATCAATAATTTTGTGAAGAATATCAGCCAATATTCTTTTTCTTAAATTTGGATGATTAATTTTAGTGTTTTTAGATGATCAATTGTTATTATTTTAATGATCAGTTTACTTTTTTTGGAATAATAATCAGCCAACATGTATTGTCCGATGTTGAACAAAATTTCGTTAGCTAACTAGTAGAGTGAATAATCAACCCGGCCTCTAATAATTACTCTCGAGGGACTACGAGGTTCATGATAAAAAAACACACCCTTTCCAGTCCCTATTTTTTATTTGTGAGACTTTCCGGCCCCTAATCTTTTATCTCGTGAGACAATTTGACCCATCATGATATAACAAAATATGAGCTGGGAAGTCTCATAAATGAAAGATCAGGAGTCGGAAAGGATGTGTTTTTTTTAGAGACCTCGTTGTCTTTCGATGTAATTGTCAGGGCTCGTTAGTATTTTTCTCGCTAACTAGTGCCATTGATTTAAAAAAAAAAAACTAGCTTAATGGAACGCTTTTAAATATAATATTTTCTTTGGTTTGTTTGAAATAAAAGAGATAGCTAGAAGGAGGCAACGAGAGGAGGGTGCTTTATTTTGTTTTTTTCTTTTTCACAGTTCATCATAGAATGGACAGAGACAGATAGAGAAGATGAAGGAGTGGGACCAAAAAAGAAGAAGCTTGTAGCATTTGCCGTTTCTATATCTCACTTTAGATTCACAAATCATACATCATACATGGTTGTTTTAATTTGTTTTCTTTTGTCCCTCGGGATTGCAGTGTAGCTTTTCTTTCTTTTCAGTATTAGTATAGTAGCACATACACACACTAACACACTTCTGCACTCACTTTAATTTGTTTTAAAATGTACAGGTCTTAAATGCCATGGTGACCCCCCTCCCACCCAAGTTGAAAGCCATGCTTATAGGGACAACCCCTCTCTTTATAGACCCTCTTGAATCCCAAGGGATGGACCATTATTGCACGTTCACAACTTTACTCTCTAACATATTCTTATCGTTCTGCTACTCATAAAGAAAATGGTGAAAAATATTACAAATCACTAAAGATATAATTTTTTAAGGTGAAAATTCACGTGTAGTTAATTTTACATCCAATTTCACGTGAAGTTTGACATTTTACCACCATTGGATGACAATTTAATGAAATATTTTACATAGGTAACTTGGCCAACCAAGTTTAATTAAGTAATTTATTTCTATGCTAAATAGAATATTATGTTAGTGTCAAATTAAATAAAGTTTTATTTGACATTGAAATAGTCTTCTATTTAGCATAGACATAAATGATTTGGTTGGATTTGATTGGTCAAAACCACTTTTTCATATAGAATTATTAAATTTGAATCATCTAATATGTTTTTAACAAGCAACTTCATCTGAAGTCTACTGCACTTGAATATTCACCTTTCTTAAAATTTTATAAGTGTGAGATATTTTTTATCTCATAAACTAATTTTTTCTTTAAGTTGAATGACTAGGTACATTTGATCTAATTTCAATTCTAAAAGATAATCATGCAGAATTGAAGAAAATGATAGATATAAATGGAATTAAGTCCCCAACTACATATATTATGAGTGTGCACGAAGGTTTTTTTTTTCTCTTTTTATTAATGAGCTCTATGAAATTTTTATCTGTAAGTTTGACACGAATGCTAAAGAAAATATCTTGATGAGATTGGTTTAGCTGGTATTAGTAAACCTCTTCAGTTTAGTGGGATAATAGATATCCCTAAAAATTAATCAAACGATGCATGAAGCATGAGAATTATCAATGATGTTGGATAAACTTTATATGAATATACATTGTTGTGCATCAAACAGTAGTTAATAATTAAAACGGATAGATTATAGATAGATAGAAATAGATAGGCATCAAAGGTGAAGTCATGCTTTATGATTATTTATCATGATAATAATAAGTGGTTTTATTAATTAGGGAAGCGATCAAAATGGGCCAAAGCAATATATGGTTTTGATTGATGGAAGCGAAGGTGTATTGTGGGGGTGACCCACGATTTGAAATGAAGTTTGAGAAGAAATAGTAATAATGATGGGAGAGGACATGTTTCTTCTGTTTTTTCTCCTTAGCGAAAATGGCTACCACCCAACTTTGCAAAGTGTTTTTGTAGTGTGTAGAGGAGTCAAAATACATGAGCCTCATGCGTCTCTAACATTTTCTTATCAACTTTAGTTTTTAACAAAAATTGTATTATGACACTTTTTTAAAAATAAAAACAATATAATAAAATGATTAATTTTTTTAAGTAAATATTATAAGAATTTAATTTTCATGCACCGTCAGTGTAAAAGAGTTTTACACACGCATTCAAACAGGTGTTACCACATCATTAAAAGTAATTAATTTTCAAATCCACTACTTATAAAGTCATATAAATATATAAATCTAATTGTCTTTGTATGAAAAAAAATTTTCTCATTAAATAATAAATTAAATGATTAAATTTTAGTATTTTATAAAATGTTACTTTTTTTAAGAGTGCTGTTGTTTCTTTCAAACAGTTACTTTTTCTATTTGTCACATTTTTAAATTGTGACTAAACAGATAATCTTTATAAAAAGATTTTTAATTTTTTATACTTATTTTCAATATAAGCCAATTTTTTAATTTTAAATTTTAAATTTTATATCCTAAATTATAAATTCTAACCATAAATTCGAAATTCTCCAAAAAGAAAAATATAGTTAAAAAAATAATTTCACAATAAACATTTAGTTAATGCTAACTACTGAAAAGTTGATTCTTTATATTTTTCTATTTTTACCACAATAATGGAACGTGAATTTTTTTTTAATTATTAATATAATAATTAGTCTTATTTATCTTTATAAAAATAAATAAATGATTCACATTTCACATGTCTCGAATGGGTGGAAACCACACCATATTTCATATAAATTGAGTGGGTGAGTGGTATATAGGCTATAGTTGGTCTCATATCTTATTAGCAAGATTATGAAAGAAATATCAAATCATGGAATCCCATCCGTGTGTGTTTCTTCTATTTTGGACAAATTTCGTAAAAGTGTACCAAATAAACAATCCCCTTAATTAACCTATTGTAACAAATGACCAAGCATAGAAAGTAATAAGATTAATTAAAGCTAATTAAGAGGGCTTCATATGATTATTAGATTCTTTATTTTTGGAGTATCAATAATTATGCTTTGATTCCTTTGAATGAATGTAAGATGAATTATTCATTAGTTACGGACCACTAGTGATGGAAAAAAATGACATGTTTCAATTTGATTGGTTTAATTTAACCTTTTTAAAGTAAATATGCATATGTTTAGTATCTTTTGATGTTAAATTTGTCTTGATAAAATTATTGAGAAATAATTATATCATTCCAACAATAAAAGCAGTCAAGCTAAGAAGACCTTTATTGGCTTATAATATTTCCCTAATTTGTTTTTGTTTTTGTTTTATAGTACAAATTAAAAGAAATCATTGTTAAAATAAATAAATATTTATTTTATTTTTGAGTTGTTTATTTGTAATTTTTCAAAAATGAAGAAAAAAAATGAGTAATTTTTCTTCTTCTTTTAGAAATCCCTTTTTTTTTTAATGAAAAAGACAATTGTATCCCTTAAAAGAATAATGTATATACACATTTTAAATGTATTATTATGATAATATTAATAAAATGTTAACTTGCTAGGATTTCTCTATTTAGAAATAGTATGTTACATATGGATTTTGATGGTGTGTATCTATTCAAATGGCAATGGGATGGACGCGATGTTGGTGGAGAATGAAACTTACATCATTAAAACGAATAAACTCAACTACCTTCTTAAGATACATGATGACAACAACGGAAATTATATACGTTTTTCTTCCCTTTTTTTCTTCAAAATTAGAGATTATGGAGGAGGAAGTTAGTAATATAAAAGTGAGAATAAAACTTGAAAGAATTGTGTAAGCTTTTTTTTAAAAAAAAAGTTGTTGAAATTTCGATTCTAAAGAGGAGAAAAGAGTACATTAAGAGTACATGCAGAATATATCCAAAGATACCAAATAAACTAAAACAACACATCAGTACAACACCATAATAATATTATTATGAAGAAACACCAAAAATTAAAGATACTGTAGAAGCCAAATCTAAAAGCAGAAAAGAATTCACCAAAAGTATCTCGACGAGCGACACAAACAACATCATTCCTGCTATCACGTTGGTTCTTCTCCCCTAAATCTCATACTCACAACTAGATCATAACAACTCTCAGTTCATGAACCATTATGAAATCAATTCCTGCAACATACAAGCACGTACTTTCCAATTTGCAAGAGACCAAGACTCTTCGTGCACCACGAACTCGAACAACCCAAACTCTTTTACACCCTTGAATCGTTGAATAAATCACTAATCACCTTTTACTCCTTCATATCTTTTACGTTTTCGGTAAAGAATAGTGGAAGCTTCAAATTAGTAAGTTGGAGATACAAGGAGAACAATAATTCCACATGTATATTTATTTGAACAAAATTATTTATTCTATATTAAATAGAATATTATTTCGATATTAAATAAAAATTTATTTTGGTTTTATTTTTTGTGATATTTGATATTAAAATAATATTTTATTTACAATAGAAATAAATGACTTGATAAAAATATGTTATATATATATATATATATAGCATTACCACAAAACAAATTATTAGAGAGCCAACAAAACACAACTAACCTCAGTCAATAAACAAACATAATTACTTTATGCTTTCTCATATTCTTTTTCCTCCTCACACCGTAATTTAATCATTTACCATGGCCAGCTACCACCTCCGTCGGTCGCTACCAGTCAATTCACAATCGTCTCCAGTCTCCAGCTAGTCATCCTAAATTATAAACTCTAGATTTT
Organism: Stylosanthes scabra; assembly: GCA_036250425.1. Classification (NCBI taxonomy): domain Eukaryota; kingdom Viridiplantae; phylum Streptophyta; class Magnoliopsida; order Fabales; family Fabaceae; genus Stylosanthes; species Stylosanthes scabra. The sequence continues at coordinate 25,751 of JASCZI010090805.1, forward strand.
AAATTATATATTATAGGAAGCGTTTCACATGTAACAGATTGTTGGGTGACACCAACCATGACCGTTGAGATTTAAGGTGTTTTTTGTTAATGGTGTTGATCTGATGAGTGTTTCTTCTGTAGGCTTTCTTTTGTAGACCTTACCGTGCACATCCACCGGTTGGTATTTTTTGACATTATAGCGTTTCCTCGTGATGCCTTTGTAAGGCAACTTGCTAAGCTTTCTACGGGTTGGCTTGCAGCCGCTATATGATTGTCGGGTTATGAAAGAAGCCCCAGGCATACAAAGGAATGCTACAATGGAAGACACCTCCTCTGCCTCTCCGATCCGTCCAAGAGGAGTTCGCGAAATAAAACGATCCAGCACTTTCTCCTCTTTCAGGAGCTACAAGGGAAAAACAAATTATGACTAATTGGAAAATATAATTCAGTACTAATATGAGAGTTCAATCTAAGGTTAATACGATTTCAGCAAGAGGGGTTTTGATTAGCCCTGGTGCAATGCAATTACTCCTTATCTTATGTTTTGTTCATTCACATGCCAAATTCCTTGTTAATTGGTTGATTGCTCCTGTATATATCATTAGATTAACTAGTTACCAATCCTCTCTTACAATCACAATTAAAGAATATATAGATCTGAGTCATTGTAGACCTTTTGTTGCACTGTATATTGCTCCTCTCGTGTCTAGTAATACCACTCCTGAAATGGAAGATATGAAGACTATGCTTGCAGCCTCTGAGGATTTTAGGAGTGGAGATGCAAGCTGACTCATGTGGAAAGCAGATCTATATATCCCAACTCGTGAACCCTTATCTAATAGCTGTTCTGGCATTTCATTAAAATCTTGAGGGATATTATCGGGTTTTCCTCCTAACATAAATGACAAAAAGTTAATGGATGACTGGAACCCTGCTGTAACATTGAATAACACATACTGACGGTGTCACATCCGAAAAGCTTCCTATATTATAAACATTAAATTCTAATTATAAATTATAATTTCTAAATCTTAAATCTTAATTTTATATTTTAAATTAGTTTTACTTTGTTTGACTTCAAAGTTTTCTTTCTACTTTAATAAGTTTTGAAACCTCTTATGATTGTTTTTAATTTTGAATAACGTTTCTTTTTCATGTTTAATAATTAGCTTATTTTTAAATTTATTGGCTAAATTAATTAATGTTGGACTTTTTCAAAGAATAATTCACACCAATTAAGTTATTTGGAAGATGTTTATTTTGGAAGTAATAATAATAATAAAAAAAAAACAGAAGCATGCGGCACAAGAACCAAAATAAATGTTATGATGAGATGGAATAATTTAACACAAAATTACTTGTTTCTCTAGCATTGGTTTGAAGTTATATATATATGGGGACACAATAATATTGTATGGCTATGCAACCAAGTGAGAACTTTTTCTTCATTAGATATCTATCTACCTATATATAGGTTTAGGGTTTTAATTATTATTATTATTATCATTTTTAATAATGCGGAATATGAATTGAGTTTTTGGAGTCACCTTATTGGTCGGATCGAAAGAGAATCTTAACCCTACTCCTCCCAATTCCTTTATTTCTTTTGCTGTAACCCCATCCATTCCGAAAGCAATCCTCAACATATATTCACTTTTTCCCTAAGATTACTTTATTAAGATTCTTGGTTATATTATTCTAAGATATTAATTGAGACCTATCGAGTGGGAGCTTTGACTTATTGCCAAAGTTTCATTAATTATAAATCATGCGTATACGTGTCTTATGATAAAGATGCGTCCATGTTTATATAGATAGTAGATAGATTTATTTGTAATTAAGTTCTTATATTTTAAAATATTTTAATGAAATTTTTATATAATTTAAATTTTGTAATCACATTAATTATATTGTCATTAAAAAATATTTAACTTGATAAAATATGAAGCTTTCAATGAAGTTTTAATACAAACACTTATTTTTCAACAAGTACGTGTATATAATAATATAATATGTATAAACTAATTAATAGATTATAAAAATATTAAAATAGTCATTATTTTAATAAAAAATATTTAATATTGACTTTGTGTATTGTATTTGAGTGAAATTATTACATTTTGATTGATTTAATATTTTAAATTTAGAAAATAATTTATGATCTATATGATAATATAATTATATTTTTATCTGTATATTTATTTTATATTATTTTATTATAAAACGGTTGAACCTTCGGTTGAACCGGTTGGACCTATAAAACCTTTAATCATTAGTTCGAGCGGTTCAATGACTGGTTCGGTTTTCAGAACCTTGGTTCTTACTCAAGAAGCTAAGCTTATTATTAACACTTCTAAGTCGTCCTTGTGTAGCAACAGAAAATATTACTGGAGAGGATTTATATAATAATAATAATGATTGACATCTTTATTAATTGTCAAAGCTTATTTGTCAAGAAGAAAGATAATAATGTTATTGCCTCTTAATAATTATCCTCTCAATTTTTACCCATTATATTAAAAAAAGTAATAATCACTAATAATATTGTAGTGTTCATAGAATGAATTTAAGTTAATCATAGTTTCACATAAGCCAGATATCATTGAACTCTCTTCTAAACATATATATAGCTTTGTGATGCATCATCCTTCATTCAAAAGGATTGTCATTTTGGAGTCATTGATCATGATATTTTTTACATAAATGGTTTATGGTAGTTTAATTATGCACATGAAAGTGACATCATAGTAACGGAACGTTTAAGGTATATTCCAGAATTAGATGTTTTTATATTTTAAGATTAACAGCTAAAATTACATGTATACACTTGAATTCTAATTATACCCGAAACACTTCCTGTAGTAAAATGTATCTGCTACATGTGCAACACTCTAATCTAATACTATATACACACTGTATAAACGATTAAATATAACCTTTGAATTAAATTATACCTTTTTATTATATTTAATTTACTACGTTTATGTACAACAAGAAATTATCAACATAATTTAGCCACCGATCGAGTTGATTGCTAAAACATTAGTCCCTAAATCATAATTAAGCAAGGGCAGCTACCAACCGATGACGACTAAATTAATTATAGCTGAATCACGCACCTCTACCAAAATTAGCCATACTAATCGGCCATCGATATTTATTTAGCCAAAAATCGGCTTAGAATGATGAGTTTAATCTCAAATGTATTGATAATAAGTAAAATATCTTATACAGTCATTCAATTACACATTTGTTTTTTAATTATCATTTACGCATGGTTACTAATTAATAAAAAAAATTAGTTATTTTTTATATAACTTTATATAATTGAATGTACTTGAAAAAATATTTTATATTAATAATACATCAAAATTAAATTCTTAGAACAAAAGTAAACATACGAGGAAATATAAATTTTAAACAAAGATGATCACACAAAAATGAAAAAAAAAAGAATATTATGAAAAAGGAGAGAAAAGGGGGGGGGAAGAAATAAAAAAGATGGAGAGAGATAATGTACCTGATGTAATTTTTTTTTTTCATGAATACGATGTTTGAAAAATAAATGTTATCCTATAATACACACGTATACTTTCTCCATCATAATATGGAATCCTCAATTTGTTTTACATGGAAAAAATTTCTGTAATTCGAAAATAATAATTTTGTTTCTTATTTTTTCAAACTGAAGACCAACAAGTACGCATTCATATGTACTAAATTATTATTATTTTTTACAAATGAAACGTGAGAGTTGAGACTCGTGTATCATCATAACACCTCATCATTGTTATAGGGTTTGTATATTAGTTACATGCTTTGCTTTTCTACAATTATATTGTACAACACACTTTAATTTGTTGGACTTGTTATTATATTATTCTCATCCAACCTCCTTCATTTCATTATGAAATGTTTTTCTTGAGACCAAAGTCATCAACGCACAATAGAGATAACATTGTTGTAGGCTTTAATTTGTAGCCAATAATGCCCGAGAAAGTTGGTATATGAGGAATATATTCTCCAATTAAAAAATATTGTACCAAAAATTAATTAGTTATTAAATTAATTCATCACTCAACAAAATAATCAAACAGATTATATATTAGAATAATCAACCCCTAAAATCGCATAATTATATAAACTTGTCTAGGTACAGTAATATAATAAATTATTTTATGAGATATATACGGAAGTTAATTTTTTATATGCACATAATATTCTTTTAAAAATGTGTAAATACTTGAGTTTGAATTTTGTTATTCACATAAACATTAATTTGAAGGGTTATTATTTGATATTAAATATTACTATATATAATAAAGAAAAATTTGGAGACATATCTAACTAATAGACTTGAATATACCTAAAGCTTTATGTCGAAATAATATACATGCGTGTATATTGGTATACAAAAGAAAACTTGTATATATACACATAAACATATTGTTCTATATATATCTTATGCCTTTTTTCTTGGTTATCTATAGCTTATCCAACTTAATATTTTTTTCTTCATTATACCTTCCGATCATAAATTAATTCGTCGTGAATCTAAGATATATATTTAAGGACTTAATAATTAAGCTCACTTTTGTTGGCGATCTATATATTCTAACAGTAATGCTACACATTCAAGCAATCCAACTAACCAAGTTCAACCAAGTATTTTTTATCCACTCTCACTCATTTACGTGTTTTCACGCGCTCTTCCAAAACACGCGACTCTTCCCCCAAATTTTCTGCAACAACGAATTTCTCTTCCTCCTCTTCCTTCTTCTTCTTCGTGCTTTTACGTCACCATCGTCGTTGCTGCTGCCGCCATCGTTGTCGCCGTCGTCGCCGTCGCCGTCATCGTTGCTGCAGCCACCATCTTCGTAATCTCCTTCTTCTTCTTCTGTTTTCCATTTTCTCCTCTTTTTCCTCCTCCTCCTCCTTCTCCACTGTTATGATGTTGTTGTTGCTGCTGCTGCTGTTGTTGATGTTCTTCTTCTTCATGAATTGGATTTTTATGAAAAATAGAAACGGAATTTGAAGATAAAATAGAAACAGATTTTCATGCAAAAACTGAATTGGATTTTCACAAAAACAGAAATGGGTTTTGAATGAAAATAGAAACGGTTTTTTAATGAAAAACATAAACATATTTTATATCGAAAACAGAAACGAAATTTACATGAAAACAGAAACGAAATTTATATGAAAACAGAAACGGATTTGGTGATGAACCCACGCCAAGACCACGCCACTTTGGGTCACGAAAACAGAAACAGAATTTACATAAAAACAGAAACGAAATTCATATGAAAACAGAAACGAAATTGCTTTTTTTTCTTCTTAAATGTACTCAAATGTACTCCATCTTCCTGCTACTGCTGCTACTCCTCTTCCTCCTCCTATTTACGTGGTTTTGGTCTTCTTCTTC
>JASCZI010090805.1:57595-70237 GCA_036250425.1 Stylosanthes scabra
ATCCGAATGTAGTTTATGTGAAAATTTTGAAGGCTAAATATTTTCCAAGAGATGATTTTAAAGATGCAAGATTGAAGTTTTCAGATCCATAGATGTAGAGAAGCGTAATTCAAGGTAGAGATTTCTTAGTAAGAAATGGAAGGTTGAGCATAGGATTAGGAGAAAAAGTTAGAATATGGGAAGTCAATTGGTTGTAAGGAGGTGAAAAAATCATAAATACAATGAATTCAAACATAAAATATGTCAAAGAGATTTTGAGAAGTAATGGAGAATTCAATAGTGAGGAGTTAAAGAAGAATTTTGACAATGATACAACTTGGAGAATTACGCAAACACTTATTAGTTGGACAAGAAAGGAGGATAAATTGATTTCACCAGATAGAAAAGATGATACTTATACTATTAGATTGCCCTAGAATTGTGGATCTTCTCGTTCTCCTTTCGTAACTCTAGTACCTCGTGCTCGACAGATTGCACACGGTGCCAGACTTCTTGACTAATTCGGTGCTCGTTTGAGCCAATCCTCGAAAGGTCATGGGGATGGGGTCCACCGCTGGTCCTAGTTCCGACTGTTTCACTCGGACCACTGTTTATTGACAGTGTTGTGCATCTTCCGGCCCTCGTGATTAGGTTGAGGGTTGGAGACGTTGTGTTGAGGTCCCCTTCCCTGAGCTGCTCTCGGTTTCTAATTGGGTTCGATCATACGCGGAGGAGTAGCTCTAGCTAATGTTAGAATGAAGTAAGTGAGTGACGAGCAAGGCCCGTTACCGGTGTGAATTACAATTCCGATGTGGTGGGCACCTTCGGAGTACCCATTGATAAAACAGGGGCTCTAAGCAATCACGAGCGATGACGTGTTGAAGTGAAAGCACTTGGGATTATTGAACGTAAATCTGTGCATGAGCCTATGCAAGGGGAAGGAGACATGATCAATAAAACCTAACTAGATCCGGGTTGGGATAGTGATGCCAAGTACACTAGGAGTTTACCTATTCTTTTCAAAGAGATGGCGGATTAAATCCTTGTGAAACGATGTGAATAGGATTAATTCCCAAACCCCCTGTTTTGCCTACCGACCTTTTTCCCATATGGTAGTGGATGCTAGTAGATCAGAGTAAAATCGGTCATCATAATAATCCGATTCTCCGACACATGATATGAAATGGAAGTCCTACCAAATTAAACCGTATTATCCAACCTTTCCCCAGCTACCTTGTAACCCTCTTCAAACTCTGACTCACGTACCACTTTCATATAGTGTGCCTGATAAACCCAATTTTGATGGGTAATTTCATACTCTAAATCATCAAAATATCAACCTCTTATCACTTAAATACTAGCAAAACAAGCACGTTTGTGAATAATCATTCCTTAGGACTTTAATTGTAAATATTTGCTATTTTAGCCAATTTCTATTATAAATTCACCCGTTTCCCGTTCCACTCGATGCCTTGATATGTTCGTTCAAGTGTTTCAGGTTTAAATAGGCGAAGATCGGAACGGAAGTGGCTAAAATGAACGGAAGGAATGAAGAAATCACGAAGAAAAGCTTAGAAGCCAATTCTGCTAGCCTGTGCGTACACAACCATGGTGATGTGTGTACGTATCCACTAGACTTAGGCGGCACGTCCAAGTTAGAGAACGGAGCCTATGCGTATGCACCTAAGGCTCCTGTGCGTACGCACCAGAGGCTAATAGTAATGTGCGTTTAACACCTGGCATAAGATTTGCTGACTCTTAGTTGGTCAGGATGGGTGATAGAAGCGTTCTGACGTCACAAACAAGGTAGATTTGGGGTTCTCTTGCGTTCGTGAGAACGAGGGAAAAGATCGTCGTAGCGACCGAAACTAGTTTAGTTGTGCAATCGGAACGTTTTCGTCAACAAAAGATTATCACAAGAGCTTGCAACCAAATTTAAAAATACCGAGTACGAGACTCGGGTCGTTCTCCCTAGGAGTTGAATCGTGGTTCAATCTTTGTTGTGAAGAGTTTTGGGGTTGCAATTGTGTGTGTGTGATGAGAAAAGTGGCAAAAACAAAGGATTACTTGGTCTATGAGAAATAAGGGTGCTTGGTATTGAGTTGGGGTATTGTGTGTCTCTATGAACACCACTAATCCCAATTATGAATGGTTGTCACGTAAGCCACGGAACCACACTTTGTCAAGAGGTCGAGTGGGTGGAATTAACCCCATCCCGTAAGTCCAAGGCAACTCATCAAATGCGAAGGTCCTAGGTCCTGGGAACTCGAATAATCCATCAAGTTACTCAATCATCACTAGCGTAAGCCTAGCGTCAATGGAACAGTTTTAACCCGGGGCTTAACCCATCCTTGTCCTTAGGGATTAGTGGCTAAGATCATCCACAGCTCAACCCATGACCAAAGCACAAGAACACTACTCCATAATTAATAGAGACAAAACATCAAACACTTGGTGGGCAAGAAATAAAGACATGATTATAACTATGAAATTAAACAAACAAGATGATCAATAGAGCAAATCAACAAGAGAATCAACAATTAAAGTGACTAGAAACATAAAAGAGCAATAGATCATAAAATAAAGCAAAGCAAGAACATAAACTTAGTGACTAAGAAAGCTATAAAGATGAGCAAATAAGATGAACAAACTAGAGATTCATTAATAAGAGAGTAAATATCCACAAAACAAGTAACAAAACAAGTAATAAAATAAGAATTTGGTTGGTGATGGGTGCCAAGAAAGTTGAAGAACAATAAAAGAAAACTAAGAGAAAATGGGGGAAATGGAACTTCTCCCCAAAACTCTCTAAAAACTACAAATTGATCCTAAGGGTAGAGTATGGTTGTGTCTTCAGTTGTTCTTCCTCATATATGGTCGAATAGGGCTTGAAAAAGGGGCCAGGCCCTGGCCCGAAAGCTTGGAATTCCCATTTTTGCCCTTATAATTTTTGCCCCTGACGCTACCGTGTTGACGTGCCATCTAAGCCGCGCGGGCGCGCAGTCGTGGTTGACTTTCTGGCTCAGCCGTCTTAAGGGCGCGAATGCGGGGGTGATGGGCGCGGGCACGCAACATCAGTTTCTTCCATTTTTGGCTTTCTTTCTCCTCTCTTTGCTTTCCATGTCCTTTGCTAGCTTCCCTCATGCTTTTCTTCAACCCTTTAACTCTGAAATTCACTAGCAAACACATCATTGCACCAAGTGGGAGAAGATTTAACAATTTATGTACATTTTGGAAGCTAATTTGACATATAATTATTTAGAAGCACAAATTAGCAAGAGATAGAAAGTAGGTCATTATCTAGCATTTGTGTGAAAAGTATTGACGATGTCCTTTCTTTAAACATAAATTTTATTGTCAAAAACCTCCTCATCAATGGTTCTTGTGGTAAATTTCTTAATGATAATAATAAATGTTGTTGATCGTCATTAAAATGAGGATTAGTAATGGTAAAATTTAAAGACAAAAGATAATTGTTGTGTGATAGTGGATGGCAAAATTGAATCTTAATTTGGGGAAGAAGAAAGTTAGGGTTCATGGTGGGGTGATGTTATTGTTGCGTGAGAAATAGACAGCATCAACCGACGGGGAAGAGGGTGTAGCGAAGGCTCAGATTCGTGGGTGGCGAAGTCTTTGCGCATCACAAGAAGGGTAAGCTCCTGATATTGGTTGTCGTCTACGTTGATGACTATTACCTCGACCTTGCTCCTAAGTGGAAACAGAGACATGGCGCCATCCTACGATAGGGAGGTCCTTCCAACATGGAGTGATCTGCACATAGAGTTCTCCTGCAGTTTAACATATTTATATTGGACTTAACTATTTAGATCTGTGTTTCCTATTTTCTTATTTATTTTTTGTTTTCATTTATGACTCTTGAGACCCATCGATTTAACCTTCGCCTCTTTAACTCTTCTCCTACTATCCATCTTGCCTTTCATGTATGAAACATAAATCTCCATAAGCTTCTCGTTCATTTGTCATTTCCTTAATGTGCCCACATTCTTAAGTTATGCTTGCTTTTGCTATGCTTCTCTTTGCAACTAATAGCAATCAAAATTGCTCAAAAGGATAAGTTCGGATTTAACACAATGACACAAACCAGTTTTAGATTTGAAAAGATATATATGAAGATGGATAATTATTGGTGTACACACGTACACACGCGTACACACCAAATTGTTCACGCCCTTACACGCCTACAACTAACGTAGAAAACGCTCAAGACACCAAAGCTTCCTCTCTCCTTCGCTTCTCCATCTCTTCTGCAAAAGGTGTGCCGCCCGCCCCACGTCTTCGTCGTCTCCGTCATCACCGGCACCACCACCTTCTTCTTCTTCTTCTTCTTCTTCTTCTTCTCCTTCTTCTTCTTCTTATTCTTCTTCGAGCTAGTTTGGATGCCATTATTTGGCTAAAAAAAGATATTTTTTTGATAATAAAGATCTTTTTATGTTTTTTAGCGTGTTTGGATAATTTCCAGTAATAAAAGTAAAAACACTAGTAAAATAAAAAAAAAACATCTTTTTTCATAAGATTTTTTTACATCTTTTTTTAAAAGATCTTTTTTACTCAAAAAAAAGATGTTTTTAACATAATAAATGAACAAAAATAAGTACTTTTACATTGTTGTACCCAAACATAATGATAAATAAAAAGAAATTATTATATGAGATATCCAAACATAAAATTACTTTTACTTTTACAAAAGATCTTTAAAAAAAGATAACTTGAAAAAAGATCTTTTACGAGAAGCTCGTCCAAACAAGCCCTTCTTCTTCTTCTTCTTCAATAATTGTTGTTGTTGGTTGTTGTTGCTTCTTCTTCTTATTATTGTTGTTGTTAGTTGTTGTTCTTGCTTCTCTTCCATAATTCTTCTTCTTATGTAATTGTTATTTTTGGTTGTTGTTGTTCTTTCTCATATTCCATAATCGGTGTTTTTGTTTTTTTTCTTCTTCTTTTTTAATTTATGTGCTATAGCTAAAAGTTTCTGTGTTGAAGCTCTTATTTTCGGTGCTGAGATTCGTTTTGTTTATTCTATTTTTCTTCTCTCAGCATAGAAAATGTGAACCCCAGCACAAAAAAAAATGAGCCTCAACACAGAAAATTTGGAACTCAGCACAGAAAAAACACATATTTCATTTTTCGTGTGTTGAGTTCCTCTTTCTTCTTCTATTATAATTTATGTGCTATACCTAAATGTTTCCGTGCTGAGGTTCATATTTTCTGTGCTGGGATTCGTATTGCTTACTCTTCTTCTCTCAGCATAGAAAATGAGAATTCTAACACAGAAAAAATGAGCCTCAACATAGAAAATTCAAAACTCAGCACAAAAAAAACACAGATTTTAATTTTTTTGGGTTTAATTCCTCCTTCTTTTCCTTCTTCTTCTTCTATCAGCCTAGAAAAGATAAATCCCAGCACAGAAAAAATGAGTCTCAGCACAGAAATTTTGGAACTCAGCACAAAAAAAGTATAGATTTCAATTTTTTTGGTTGAACTTCTTCTTCTTCTTTTTCTTCTTCTTCAAGTGATGGTGTTGTTCTTACTTAGAAAAAACACGAATTTTAATTGGGTTGAGATCCTCCTCCTTCTTCTTTCGTAAGTGTTGTTGTTGTTCTTTTCTTCTACCTGGCATTGAATGAAGTGTGTCTGGATGAAGACGATGAATGTGACTGCATTTTGAAGATGGATTTTTTTTTGAAAAAGGAACGGAGGGAGTGGATTCTTGAAGTTGCGCGTATTTTGGTTGGGGGAGTGAGACGCGTGATTCTCACTCTCTCTGTATGAGAGTGGTTTTGGTTTATATAAATGAGATGTATAGATGTGTATGATGGTACATGTAGTGTTATTCGATATTTCCTGCATAATGAAATTAAGTTTAAATGCAGGAAGACATTATCTCTTTATCACCATTCTCTCACCGGTAGTGGCAACTCTTATCTTTCTGGATCACATTCGATTTTACGTTTTTGCTCAACATTACCCTTGTCATTTCCCAAACAACCCATGCAGTAAATGCAAGAATTATTATCGCGATTCTCACTATCATTTTCAGCAGCTCGCTTAATTAATTACAACGTGACAGCCACCCATTAGTCAATCAACTTGTAGCCACACATAGGCACCAACGCCAAAGCCATAGCCACTACAGTCGTGGCCTATATATATATATATAATGGTTGTTATTAAAATGTTGATACTAAAGTGATGATATATGTACAAATTTTTTTTTATCAATTAAGTCTAACAAAGTTGGTCTAACCTCAACGACAACAACGACGACGATGGCGGCTACAACGACAATGACAACGACAATGACAGTAGTAGCAGTGATGACGTTGTAGCATAGAGGAGGAGGAGGGGGAAGGAGTAGATGCTGAAACAGGGAAGAGGAAGCGCACGTATTTTCACGCATTATTGGTGATAGTGAATTTGAAATGCTTAGTTAGACTTAAATGTGTAAAATAGAAGTTTTATTCTTCAACTGCGCAGGGAAAATACATTTATTCTCGAAATGCACATCACTAACTCGCCCAAGCCATAGGCAAAATGGGTTTAGTGCCATATTCACCCTAAACGCCGGCGAAATGGCCATTTCCATGTAGCTAGGGTCGAAATGGTCATGTCCACATAGTTAGGGGCGAAATTGGAAGATTTACTCCCCTATAAATATCAGAACAAACTTGAACCTTCGGCACCACAAATTGTATCCACTTCTTTTCTTCTCATAAACCACATATCCATCATGTAATGAATTCTCTACGTGAGAAGGTTTTTACACTGTTAGAAACTGCCCAAAAAAAAATCACTACTAGATAATAGTTAGTTCATGGCAAGTGATAGCCTTTATGCTATTGTGTACCCTAATGGGAAAATGTCACAATCAACAGAAGGAGTTAGCTTTTCTTGTGAAAATCCATTTTGGATTTTGATACCAACTCAACCTGTCTGCAAGAGCTTAAAAAATGATTTTGACGAATTTGGGCGAGCTTGGAAGAAAGAAAATCACGAGGCTAGTGTATAGGATGCTAGTTGCAGTGGCGAATTCGTTAGTTTATCAGAAAATGCAAATTAAATCATATTAGAATGTGTCCATGATGTTCTCACATCATCGTGGCTTTGCATGTGTATTCTCAGTTGAGCTTTGCGTGCAGCTGCAAGAGGTGGGTGGCAGTTCATCTAGCTCGAATAATATTGATCATGTTTGAGGGTTTGATATGACTGAAAGGGTACAGACACATTCAAATCGTGGGGTAAGTAGTCCCAGTTTTAGGTCATATGTTTCTCAACCACAAATGTCTGAAGATCTTCTGGTGTACGTCCATCCTCCCGTGGTGCCCGCTTATGATGACCATGTTGGAGCCTGCATGATGGAATCACCAAACAAGGATGATAATCATGATTGGGGGGTGGGGGGCTTAACACTAACAGTGGTGATGACGAGAAATTTGTTCTGGAAACACAAATGCATCATTTTCTGCTGGAAGTAGATGTGACAATAGAACGTGGACAGTGTTGTTCGCCTTATCGGACAATAAAACACCACCAAGCAGATACATGATATAACAACAGGTATATTGCATTAGAGTGTGCTTGGGTGCATCAATAAACATTCTTGGTGTCGTGTTCTTAGTCATTTCAACTTTATGTTCTTGGAGCTGCGTCCTTAGCCACTTCAACAATAATAATAATAATAATAGTAATAATAATAATAAAACATTAATAATACTAACAATAATAATAACAATTTTTTGGTGTCTAATAATAATAGCAGTTAATATTAACAGTAATCATCCCAAAAAAAGTCCCCAAAAAATAAAAATAAACGTTAACAATAATGGAAATCATAATAATAATAATTAATAATTAATAATAACAACATCACTAATAATAATAATAATAATAGTAATAATAACAACAATACTAACAATAATTACAATAAAAAAATAAAATAAAATTCAGGACGACAATAAAAATAGCAACAATAATAACAATGTCTATTTAGTAAAATTAATTAATTAACAAAAAATAACGTGAAATAAATTAATAATATAAGAGCACTCACTAATAACCATCTCAATCAAGCGTGTGGCAATATGAAAAATGATCTAGCCTATTAAGATTTTCATTTGCATTAACACTAGATTCACTCATTTTTCATTTCTTTAAACTAAAATACTCACACTAAGCAGTAGAAAATCCAAAAAAAAAAAAAAAAAAACTCGACACCATACATAAAATACACTCAAACTTAACAATTTGGTTATGATGGTCTCCTTTTTATAAGAGGGCGAAGTGCAATGTGCCTCCAAATTATTACCCAATGCATGTGGTGTGGGAGGCATTTGTGCCTTTTTCAGACACCCAATTCACCCATGCCATTGACGATAAGGCCAATTTGCTAGCGCCTCCAAGGATATGGTTACCTCATTTCCTCTCCCGGCGAGTTAGCCACAAAATCCATTTCGCCTATCCCACTGGTGAAATGGTGGTGTGTAATTTGATAAAAAAAATGGTCATGCACATGTCGGAAATTACTGTAGTTTTCCTATGTATTCGAAGAAAAAGTTGTAAAATAGATGTATGTGTAGCATTATTGTTTTAAGAATATATTTTTATTAAAAAAATAAAAATATATATCTAATATTAGCTATTTTGTCACTTTTAAAATTTTTCATAAATTATTAACGTTTATACGGATCAAAATAACGTTTTACAATAAGATGAAAATTTTTAAAATAGTGAATTTAAAAATTAAGTTATTTTACTAATTTGCAATACATAATAGTTGGGCAAGTCACATAGTTAAACCATCTTCATTCTAATATTACACATTTACACCATTTGCCATTAAATAATCAGATTACACCAAATACATATTACTATGGAATCCGTGAAATGGTATTGGGGGATTTTTTGTAAATTGTAACGTCCCAATTCTTAGGCTGCAGTACTAGCAATTGAAAGTTACCACTCAGTGACCTCTAGGACCCTAGTTTATTATGATTATGAATATATAATATGAGCCTGTCGCATTAAACGTGAATCGCGTACTAATCAAACCATACGTCTGAGAAATTCCAATACAAATATGCGCATAGGGAAGATCATCGAGGGAATAAGATAGAACTTAGCTAGCAATATATATATAATATATAAGACTATTAAGACTTGGAGTCTATACAACTGAATTATGAAAGTGTCATATGAGATGAGTATTATCATACATACATATATCTTACAAACGTTTCTGTAAACTTGCTAAGCCTGACCCCTGGCTCATTCTGACAGCCCCTAGATTGGCACTTAGGCTTCTAACAAAATACCTAGCCCTCAAAAGTACTATGAAATGAAGGAAAGACTATATTTACTGTACAGACATCACAAAATAAAGGTGTAGAGATCTCTTTATCAACCTTGTCTAAAATAGCCGCTTCATGCCTAGTTGGTCCTTCCGGAGTAGAAACAGAACTCATACGAGGAACAGTGGGACTCGGAATATCAAGAATGTACTCGGTTAGACTGACGAACAACACTCCGAGAACTAGCATCGCAAGCAAACAAACGGTGGTAAACAGTAGCACTCATACACGAGGACCTGGGACGAGGGCGATCAGAGTGATCGTCTCTATGAGGGACGTCACGCTGTCTCTTGGGTCGTGAAGTAGTAGAAGAAATAGTAGAATCGGTGGGGGAAGATGAGTGAGTAGCCCGTGAAATCCTCGACTCCCTTCTCCTTGTCGTCATATTCTCTAAGATGATATCCTGCGCGGGGGAAATAACTAAGGGGTGAGAACCTAAAGTCCTCAGTAAGATACGTGCTACGAGAGACTCTTCTAAGGGAAACACTCTAGGACATTCATCTATGTTCTGGTCAGTCACTTATAGCTTTATCTATTTCCTAGGTTCCCTATCTTAATTACTTCTAACGTGAGCAATTATCTTAGGCTAGCGCAGTCATTGATACAGTCACACTCGAAATCACTACCATAGTAATAATTACAGAAAACAATTATAGCTACTTAACAATCAAGAATAACCACGCAAACACAGAAACTACCGAACACAATAGGAAAACAAGTGTAGCACAAATAATTAGCAGATAAAAAATCACAGAGAATAATGTTGCAACTAGGTATGATGCATGTCTAGCCCTAAGCAGGCCATGAGCTCATGCGTCGGTTGACTACCCGCAACCCGACGTTACTTGGAACAAGTCCGAATATGATTTTCCACTTGCATCAGTCTGTATAAGTATCCATGTGGATAAACGACATCAGTCTGGATAAAAGGTCTGCATGGATAAACCACATCAGTCTGGACAATAAAAAACGGGCATGAAAGCCAAGATATACGTACAAGTAGAAAACAGGTGGCTGCAGAGGGAAAATTTCCATGTCAGTTTGGACACATCATTCAGTGAGCGTCCCCACAGAATTTCATTAACGTCAATTCATATCATTGGCATAAAAGCCACATGATAAAGAAGCATAAACATTATCATTGATAACATCATAAATCATGAAGTGTGAGCGGGACAAACCACCGTCCTCAACACATAAGACAAACATAGTCATACATCATTATTCATCACATCATTAATATATATAAGCCTCTAACTTTAAGAGATCAACTTTACCATACCCAGTATCATTTATTAAAAATTCACATACTTATACAAGTAGTAATATGGTTCTAACTTAGTCATTTTGGTCATAATTCTATTCAACTTATGATTTGAGGGTCTAATTACTTCTTATTAATTACTAAGTCAGTCACTATACTTAAGCAATTATTCATTTCCTATTCTGATGTCAACTAGGATTAAAAGACCATCTAAATCTTTAGAATTCTTCCTAAGTGTTCTGAGGATCACTCGAGTCGGTGACTAAACCAGTTAAACCGAAAACGGTTCAACTATGTACTTAATATTATGAAACAAGGTTTTACGTAAGAACACTGAACTTATGTCTTGGTTGAACCACAATCAACCACTTAGAAGTTAACATAACAGTTCTGGAATCGATATAATTCTCATAACGTAGCACTATGCCTCATTTAACTATATTGCGTTTACTTTACCTCCTAGATACCTGTTCAGTTCTTACTTAGTACTTCTACTGATTCTTAACATGACAATTACTCTAAGTCGATCTAACCTTAAATTAGAACTTTAGGGCTGATGCCTTAGCATCTTTAAGGATTTCTTTAACCAAATTATACTCAATTCCCTATATTAATTGTTTATAATTTCACTAAAATTAGTAAAAATAAGTATAAATTATGTATAATTGGATAAACATGGTACTTTGATGAATTTGTTGGTTAATTTCAGGTAAAAAGGCCAAAAGAGCATGAAAATAGACATTCTGAGCCAGAGTTGGATGCCCAGGCGCCAGAAATGAGTGACTAGATCCAGTGTCCAGTTTTCAGCGCCCAGGCGCCATTGAATCACTCCAGGGCCTAGCCAGACCAATGTTCAGGCGTGGGAGCAAGTGTCTAGCATTTCAGTGTCAAGCATCCAGCCCCAGGCGCACAAACCAGCGCCCAGGTGCCAGCAAGCACTTCCAAGACTCACCAGCACCAACGCCCAGGCGCCCATCACCAGCGCCTAGGCTTTGCCAACATGCTCCTTAGCCAAGCAACTAGAACCAACGCCCAGGCGCCCATCACCAGCGCCCAGGCGTTGCCAGCAAGCTCACCAAGTCAGACAACATCACCAACGCTCAGGCGCCCATCACTAGCGCCCAGGCGTTGCCATCAAGCCAAAATCAGGCAAGCACAACTCAACGCCCAGGCACCCAGAGCCAACGCCCAGGCGCCAGATTCAGAGCTTGGGCGTGAGTTTGCTATTTTGATGCAGGATTTGAAATCCAACTTGTAATTTCATTTCAAGTGAATTTGTATTTCATTTCATTTATGTTAATCTATAAATAAGTGGAAATCAATTAATCTAGGACAACAATTTACACATTAATTTAGGCAATTAGTCAAGTTTAGTTTCTAGATTTCTCTCCTAGCTAGTTTTGATTCCACTTAGATATAGATTAGCTTTTGTGTTAAGAATCAAGCAATCAATGAACTATTATTCAATTTTATCTCTTTCACTACTCTAATTAGAATTCTCTCTCTTTCTCTCTCTAGTTCTTTGAATGTTCATACATTCAAGAACCATCTTCATAGCATTCATACTTTCAAGATTCATTGTTCTAATGAATTCAAGATTCATTTCCAACATTTCCCTTGAGTCATTTATGATCACGAGTGGCTAAACACCTTAGAGATTGAGGAGGAGGAGCTCTATTCATTATCAAGCTAATTCCAAAGGATTCTTCTTGTTCATTGATTCAAGAATCAAGTTCAACCGAGAGGTATAATTGATTCTTAACTTGGTTTAATCTCTATTCTAGATTATGAGGTTCAAACATATTATTAAATGGTTTATGAATGTTGTTGTTGATATTTTATTGGATATGTGACATAAAATCTGGTTTTACATTGACATTGATATCATGAACTTGTTCATGAAGTATCTTTCACATTTGTTCTTTGTATTTGAGATGATGAATTGAATGAGTGTGCACTTATATGAATCTGTATTTTCATCACATAAATGATTGGTTTGCTTCTAGTTTGATTCTTTGTCATAATCTTTAAAGATTT
>JASCZI010090806.1:45731-68854 GCA_036250425.1 Stylosanthes scabra
TCCACTTGTACTGTATACTGGCATTTATGCCCTTTTCATATATTCTTTGTCCAATAGACTGACACGGCTTCGGCCGCGCGGACACGTATACCGACTGATGCAAGTGGAAAACCATATTCGGACTTGTTCCGGGTAATGTCGGGTTGCGGGTAGTCAACCGACGCATGAGCTCATGGCCTGCTTAGGGCTAAACATGCATCATACCTAATTGCTGCATTATTCTTTGTAATTCATTATCTGTTAATTGTTCTTATATGCTAATTGCTTTATGCCATACTTATTTCCCTGTTGTGATTTGGTAGCTTCTGTGTTTGCTTGACTCTTCTTGATTGTTAAGTACCTACAATTGTTTTCTGTAATTATAACTGTGGTAGTGGTCTCAAGGTGTGACTATATTAACAACTACGCTAGCTATTAATCGATCACGTTAGAAGTAATCAAAATAGGGAACCTAGGAAACAGACTAAGTTATAAGAGATTGACCAGAACATAGATGAATGTCCTAGGGTGCTTCCCTTAGAAGAGTCTCCCGTAGCATGTACCTTACTGGGAACCTTAGGTTCTCACCCCTTAGTTATTTCCCACGCGCAGGATATCATCCTAAAGACGATGTTGACAAGGATAGGTGGATCGAGGATTCCGTGGGTTATTCGCTTGTCTTCCCTCACTGATTCTACTGTTTCTTTTGCTACTTCACGACCCAAGAGACATTGTGACCTCCCTCATGAGGACGATCACTCCGATGGTCCTCCTCCCAGATCCCGTATATGAGAGCTACTGCTTACCTCCATCTGTTCGCTCGTGGTGCTAGTTCTCAGGGAGTTGTTCGTCAGACTGACCGAGTTCGTTCTGTTCTTGAGTTACCAGTACGTATCCACGGATCCGCATCTCATACGCTTAGGAGTTTTGTTTCCTCTTCGGAAGGACCAGCAGAGGCGTGAAGCAATTGTTCTAGAAAAGACTAATGAAATAATCTCCGTGTCTTTATTTGATGATATATGTACAGTAAATAGAGTCTTTCCCTCACTTCATAGTACTTTTGAGGGTTAGGTATTTTGTTAGGAGCCTGAGTGCCAGTTTAGGGGCTGTCAAGATGAGCCAGGGCTCAAGGCTTAGAATGTTTATGAACAAGTCTCTAAGATATGTGTATGTATGTTATCACTCGTCTCATATGACGCTTTTATATTTTGGTTGTATAAACTTTAAGTCTTAATAGTCTTATATATTATATAGATATATTGTAAGCTAAGTTTCTATCTTATTCCCCGACGGTCTTACTTACGCGTATGGTTATATCGGAATTTCTTGCACGTATGATTTAATTTGTACGCAATTCACGTTTTATGCGACAGACTCATATTATATATCTATATTCATAATAAATTAGGGTCCTAGAGATCACTGAATGGTAACTCTCAATTACTAGTACTGCAGCCTAGGAATTGGTACGTTACACAGGACACGTAAATAATCTATGTTGCTGCAATTATAATTAATCAATTGAAAGAAAAGAATACATTTCATGTAAATTCGTAATTATGTGTGTATAGAAACTTAAAAAAAATAAATGAATTCTAAAAAAGAATGAATTAGTTACAATACCTAAAGCTATTCTTAAGTAATGAGTTCAGCACGAAAACATGGGCTGATGGGCAATTTTAAATTGCATTACTCTCCTAAAAGTTAGGATGATAAAATAATAAAAAATTAAAATAACATTAAGCATGTAATATATGGCTGTTTTCACACGCTCCTCAATTTTAGATGTGTTTATAATTTATTTTACATACAATTATATTATTTTAGATGTGTTGTAATAATATAATTTTAAAAGTAGTTAAGTCTAGGACACATCTAAAATTGAGAAGTGTGTTGTTACCAAAAGTTATTGCCGGTAACAATGAGAACAATCAAGCTTTAAACACATCCAAATCCCTCTGGTTAGTTAGATTCTTGAGGTGGTTTCAAAAAAAATTAATTTCAAACACATCCAAAACCTCCAAATTAGGGTGGAAGAAAAAAGGAAGCAAAATCTCAAAATATTAGAACAATGTAAGGAACAATTAAGTAATAATACTCACAATTAGTATCGAGCAACTTCAAAAATTAAGATTGGCATCAGATGCGAGCTTTAGAGGTTGGACCTTTGAGAGTATGTGAGTAAAAAAGAGATTATTATTAAGGTGAATAAATGGTTCAAATTAATGTGCTTATTTCAATGTTAAAATTAATTTGAATAATTGAAATTTGTTATATTTGAAATTAATTCTGTTACAATTTTTAAATATAACAGATATAATTGAGAATTTTGGATGTATGGTTGAAATTTAAAATTTATCATTATAAATTATTATTATTAATTGGTAGAGAGAGAAATTAAAACAACAAATCTAGATGGGTTTGTGTTTTTGTATTTGTAAGATTTTTTGTTGATTATTGATAGATTATAGAAAGTATTTTATGTATATCTAGTCATATTGTTAAATTATTTATGATGTATTTCATAATTTAGTTATTTATATTTAAATAACTACAAAAAAGGAAGCTCTTATAATGACTTTTTTTTTTATCATATTATGATATTTAAATACTTGAGTATTTAATACTTTTAAATTTATATATTACATAAATTCTAATTTTGTAAATAAAATATTTAAAATTTTTACATCGAGTAAATTTTTATAAATAAAAAAATTGGTCACCTTTAATAAAAAAAAAGTCTAGCTCCGCCTTGTTTTTCTGTCTCTCTAGTTCTTTCTTGGACAGAATTCAAACAGAGATATGCCACATGGATGATGAATAAAGTATCACATACATTGGCAATTTGGCATTGCTTTAAACTTTACCAACTAAAATCATTTACGAAGTTTGATAAACAAAATTATGCATGTTTTAAGCTAACCATGGACCACAGTTTCTCGGTTCATATATTCCAAAATTATGTATAAGGGAATGAGATGCAATCCAAGTGACATCTCTTGGGTTTTTCACGAAAAAGGGAAAGCAAGAAACAGATCCAAGTGGACAAACTACTTGAAAACATGAACCTTAAAAACTAAATCCTCCATGTTAATGAGTTCAAAGACACAAACATCTTCAGCTTGCAATCCGTTCTCATTGGCAAACAAAGACCAACCGCCCGAGAAGCGGCGCGATGCATTGTGGCAAGGGAGCAACTTTACTTGCCATTGTCTTTTTCCCACCTTAAGCATCACATCCTCCCTCTTGTCTTCAATATAATCTTTCATAGTCGGTACATTCTGAAACAAGTTTTATTCATTAGAGTCAGAACAGAACTTACAGACTTCAAAAATATTTCAAGAATAATGCTAAAGCTTTTTTATTGAGCTGTACCAGTCGGTATTCTTTGAGGCAATTAGGCGTTATGAACACCGTGAAGAAAGGGTTACATGAGATGAATTTCTGAGCAACTTCCTGAGCTTTAAGTTGCTTTGGCCAATTCAAAGATGATGTTCTTCTTCTCCTTCCAGTGGAGCTCTCACCTGTTAGAATGCAGAAGAAACAAGTCTCAAGCAGAGGGAATGAACTCAATACAATAATATGAAGCATAGTTCAAATAAAACAAATATCATAAAGGTTTTCAATATACTAGTACAAACTAAGGTAAGTGCTGTATCGTATTTATTGATAAAGGGAATACTCGCTTGAAGACATCTTTAGGTGATTACATTTTAAATTATTCAGTCAATCATGTTTATCCAAATATATTGACTCATCTAATAGCTTACAACGTGATTTTCACATCAAGATATCTTTATGTGAGCATCCCTTTATTGATATACTACTATCATTGATGTCCAAAGATTCTGAAAATAAAAGCATAATTTTATTTATGTTCATCAAATTAAAAATATGAAATTGTAGATTTAAACTATAGATGTGAAGTTGATCTGTTTATGGGGTTATTTTTTTTTGGAGGATATCCCTTACGCCATATCGAATGCTCCCTTCAGAGGGTTTGAAAATTCTTGTTAGACCAGAATTATAAATCCCAATATATATATATATATATATATATAAAGCGCTAGTTTTACCAAAACATAACAAGAACTTGTTTAACCCTATATATATAAGAATTAATAGAAATGTGAGTACAAACACCTCAGTGAAATAGTACACGACCTACTTGAATTGAATGGAAGCCCCGATAGAATAAGATCTCATCATCAGCAACATATATATGGCAATTATTTAAACATGAAAAAGACAATAAAAGCAATACCTCTCAGTTTCTTATTATGAGGCTGAGGAGAAAACAATGCCAATCCTTTTCCAACTGCTGGTTTCTCATCTCTCTGATCATGTACATGTTTGCCCTTTCTATTCACACTAGACTCATATTTTGAATAATCTATTTCTAGATCATTCATCTCAAGTATGATTACATCAAACTGAGAAGTTCCTTCATATTTAAATAGAACTAAATGTCCTTCATTAAGAGAGTAGTTTTTGGTAAATTCGTTCCATCCTTTTACAAACCAAACTTCATTACTATTCTTTTTTGTCCAATACACTTTCCATAGAGTGCCATCTGGAGGCTTTAGAAACACTGGATTTGAGAGAGCACTTCCATATCTCCTTGAAAACTTGTTGGGTATTTTCTGTGTGATAATATGTTAGTTAGTGTGCAAAAAATTCTCACAACTTAACAAGAAATAGACTTCCATATCTCCTTGAAAACTTGTTGGGTATTTTCTGTGTGATAATATGTTAGTTAGTGTGCAAAAAATTCTCACAACTTAACAAGAAATAGAAAACAAACAAAGAAAAAGGGTTAAACTAAATTTCTTCTATGATAATAATAGTAATAACAAAATAAATAAATAAATTACCTTCCAAATAAAAACTCTGATCTGTTGTTAACTATTATATATGATATACGATATGATCATCATAAGATGAATAGAAAATATGTACAGCTCTAATGCAAATAAAACATAAAAATGCTTACAATCCTTTGAAGATTAGTTTTGAGTATAGCCTTGAAGAAACGGAAAGGCAACATAATAGTATTGTTCCGCCGTTGATGCTGATGAGAAAACATGAATACTAATGGAGTTTATTTGAAGTTGAGGGGTTTGTGGGGCAGTGCCTTCCATTAATTTGTTTCTTTTTAGTGACTTGTGCCATTGATTAATTGAGAGGCTGCTACAAGTAAAATAAACAAAGCAGTTCAATATTTCTCCGGTGAGTGAAACCATAGCAGTGTCCATTTATGATCCTACATGGGCTACTTACCTGCTCCTACTATAGATGTCATCATTACTCTAATGGTTGATTTACCAAGGACTCACAAGCATAATTATTTAAAAAATAAAGGACTAAGAGTGTTGGGTTTGGTTGAAAATAGTGTGTATTGAAAGTCCCACATTGCTTGGTGTGAGAAGTGTGGGTGGACCTTTATGTTATAAATAGGGGCTTTAGTTGAGAATGTTAAGTGTACCAAGTCGATACACATTGTATGACTTTTAAATTCCTCCTTCTACTTTAGAGTTTTCTCTTATAAGAGTGTAGAGGGTGTAGTCATTGAAATAGTATGGGAGTGCTTGATGCCGGAGTAGAAAATATTGTGATGTATGATGTAATCTTTGTTCCATAATATTTTCTTGGTTGTCGTTTGGCAACGACCGTGGTTTTTTCCCTGTTTTTGGGTTTCCACGTTAATTCTCTTGTGTTGTGATTGTGTCATTGTTCCTTCCTTCTTCTCTATTTTAATTCTCCATGGGGCATGGTCACGATGCCCAACAAGTGGTATCAGAGCTATGGTTCGGTGGATGTAAATTCTTAGTATGCTCTGTGGTTGCAGTTTTGTCTGATCTTCCACATCAGATTGTTCGTGGTAGCTTGGTTCCTTGCTGTGTTGCTGCAATGGTACCTTTTTCAAGCGCCGTGAAGTTTGACATAGAGAGATTTGACGGAAAGATGTTCTTTGGCTTGTGGCAAGTTCAAGTCAGGGATGTATTAATACAATCTGGGTTACACAAGATGCGGAAGATTTGGGCATATAAGGAGATATTGTTCTGATGGAGCAAGTTCGGCAAAAGGCTCCGAGTCAGCGCCTCTCTGGTTGAGAGATATGAAGATATCCTCTGCTGTTGAGAGATGTATCATTTTGGTAGGTCCGCACTGCCATAAAAGAGGATGTGCTGTTAGCGGGTCCACAATTACACATGGGCATTGGTTGGCGATTGATGCAAGTTGTGTGATGGTGGAGTTATGTCGATGGGTGAGTTACTTCCAAGGAAAGCCGACATGGAAGCAACACCATAAAGTCTTAGCAAGGTTTGTTCGACATGTGCGGAAGAAATTCTTAGGATTGGTTAATTCTAAGTGGATGCACTTTTTTATGGTGGAGTGTGATAGCTATTGAGCTATGATTGTCGGTGTTGACAATGTTATTATTTTCAATGTTGAGTTTGGTTGAAAATAGTATGTATTGAAAGTCCCACATTGCTTGGTGTGAAAAGTGTGGGTGGACCTTTATGTTATAAATAGAGGCTTTAGTTGAGAATGTTAAGTGTACCAAGTCGATACACATTGTATGACTTTTAAATTCCTTCTTCTACTTTAGAGTTTTCTCTTGTAAAAGTGTAGAGGGTGTAGTCATTAAAACGGTGTGAGAGTGCTTGGTGCCAGAGTAGAAAATATTGTGATGTATGGTGTAATCCTTGTTCCATAATATTTTCATGGTTGTCGTTTGGCAACGACCGTGGTTTTTTCCCTGTTTTTGGGTTTCCACGTTAGTTGCGATGCCCAACAAAGAGTATTGAAAAATTATCCCATGTTCCATTGATGAAATTGGAACATCATGTTTCTTATACAAAATATTTGCCTAATAACTATTTGTCTTACAAGTGAGTATTGAAACTACTAAAATAGCCTTTGTAGTAGTGATGATTTGGGTTATTTTACTCAAATGCCCTTTTTTTGGAAACTTATTCTTGGATTGCCTTGTTTAAAAACAAGTGACACAACTGTTCCTGTTTTGCCAAGGTGGCAACTGACTTTCCTTTTACCCAGCTGACTCAGAGGCGCTAATACGCTTATGGTATTCTTCTCTGGAGGCGCTATGGTATTCTTCTCTGGAGGCGCTAACACGGATGGCGCCTCCTGGCAGGAAACGCCAAATGTAAATTCGCCATGTTGACGGTGCAAGGCAAAATGCGCCTCTTGATTGAAAACGCTTACCGCTTTAATGCCTCTTGCCAGCTATGCTTTACATTTCTATTGTCCTTTCATTTTTTATTTGTATGTCTTTGTTAGTGTTTGTATCGTTGAGGGAAGAGAAGTTAAACATAATGTTTAAGAGTGGATGTTAATATACAGAATACGTTAAGAGCACTTGAAAAGGCATACCGTCAATGAAATAAAAATCACTCGTAAATTATTTATATGAGCAATGAATTAAAAATTATTTAATATATAAAAAAAATACACGTTATAATTTATCGAAAATAAATTAACTATTTTTATAATAAAAACTATTAAATAAATTTCTAATTAATAATATTGGGATTAATTCGTTGGTAATAAAAACTTTTTCAATAAAATAAAAATAATATTATTATACTTAAAAAGCATAAGAGCATCCTTTAGTATAATATTATTTTTATTTTGTTAGGCCCTTACGCCTAGTATAATAGAGTAATGTGGAGCCAACGTTAGGGAGTCCATAGAGAGTCCATGAGTGTAATTAAGAAAATAGTGGGTGGTAAAAGAGAAAAGAGAAAAGAGAAAAGAAGGAAAAAACCTATTGGCCACCTATTGGCTAATAAATTATGTACTCTCTAAACTTTCTCAGTATAATAATATTATTTTTATTTTATAAGTCAAATATTGATATTAAGGGGTATGAATACTTAAGCATGTATGTTTATTATACAATATAAATATAAGATGCGGGTTTTATTGGAGACAAATTAATCCCAATATTATTAATTAGAAAATTATTTAATAGTTTTTATTATTCAATGGTTAATTTTTAATTTATTGTTTGTATAAATAATTTACGAGTGATTTTTATTTCATTGACGATATACCTTTTCATGTACTCTCAAACATTCTCTTTGACTTCTCTTCTTTCAACGACACAAACACTAAGAAAGACATACAACAATAGGAATGTGTTTGGTTGAAAAACAGTTGGCAAGAGGCGCTAAGCGTAAGCGTAATCAAGAGGTGCCTTTTCAATTGCCGCTTCGGTCAACGTGACGCATTTATATTTGGCGTTTCTTGCCACGAGGTGCCATCTGTGTTAGCGCTTCCAGAGAAGAATACCACAAGCGTATGTGAGTCAGCTGGGTAAAAAAATACCCAGCTGCCACCGTGACAAAACAATGCAGCTGTGCCAATTGTTTCAAAACAATAGCAATCCAAGAATAAGTTTCCAAAATAAAGGCATTTGAGTAAAATAGTCGATGATTTGCTATAAAAGACCAACTTAAAATAATATTCTTGGTTTGTGGGCTGTCAGCCACCGCCCACCACCGCCCACCGGCTAACATAATATGAAAAAACTTAAAAAAAGACTTCCTTGGTTCGTGGATCGTTAGCTATTGGCTAACATAATGTTGAAAATTTACTTTGTTGTGTTCAAATTTCAAATAAGTTATGAAAAAAAAACATTTAAATAAGTTATTATAACAAATAAAGTTTTACAATTTTATATTTTGAGAAGTTTAATAAAATAGCATAGATCACAAATTATGCTATTATTTGTATAAAAAAATAGCCGCCAAATTAATCAAGTTAAAAAACATTGGAATTTCTCTTCCAACCTACTTATTATTTAAATCATTTAATTCCTATTATATACCGATGATTATCTAATTGATTATTTCTATAGATAAAATTATTAATTAATTACGTTTTCATCATCTTTCAATTAAATACGCACATCAAATCACTCTAAGTTATTAAGTTTTTTGACTTACACAATCTAATCATATGTGGTAAATAACACCACCTAAATTAAAGGTGAATGCTACGGTATCCTCTTTTTTTTAGAGGATAATTTATCCTCTCTAATGTATTAGTTCATAATTAACTTAATAAATAACTTTTTTATGATTGGAATGTATACCACTACTTATCTACCTTCTATTTTTCATTGCATTTGATTTGAAATGACCATATAAAATGGAAAAAATGATATATTATATCACTTATTCTTTTTGTATGACAGGAAAGAACGAAAAAAGAAAATATATTATATGCTCATCTCATAGAAAAAAACATAAAATATCATAGAATATCCTTATTTAAATAAGATTATATATTAAACACTAAAGAAGAGATTATTTATTAAGTTAATTGTGAACCAATAGGCTAGAGAGGGTAAATTACCCTCTCAAAAAGAAAGGGTACCGTAACATTCACCTAAATTAAATATTAAGTTGCGTAAATACAAATAAATAATTTTAATCATGAATAGAATTATATTTATAGATATACATATTCATAAATATAGATAATTTTATCTATTAAAGTGCTATAAATTTACTAGGGTATTGCCCGGGTTTTGTGCGGGTGAACATTTTTGTAATTGTAGATTATATATTTTTATTTAAATGCTTAATATTTTTATTTTTTGAACTTATTATTCTAAAACGTACCAAACAGTAGAAATATTATTGTAATTAAAAATGGTATTAAAAATTTATCTTTAATAAAAGTAATTTTATTTAATTCGTATATTGTCCGCAAATAATAATTCTTCTTTATTATTTAAATGGTTATGAAGTATTCTTAAACATTTATTTCCAAAAAAATTTAATCATTAATCTCTACTTTTTTTAAAAAAAAAGTAACGAAAAAAAAAGGAATAAAGTTAATACCATTCATCATTATTCCTTGATTATCCTTAAAAGAATCTTAAAGACTTATTTTCCAATGCATAAAATTTATTACTTGAAAGCATTCATTGGTAAGTAACGGTGCAATCAAAACCTGTTGGTTTTGGATCTTTAATTTTTGGCAACAATAATTAATAATGGATTAATGTTACATATCAAATTTTGGTATAACAAATGAATTAGAAATTAAAAATCATTCATTATGTTAAATTCGACAATTTTTGGAAAACTGATGGAAACAACATTTAAGATATATTTATCAAAAGAAAGTTTGATAATCATAGCTAAATTTATCAAAAGAAAGTTTGATAATCATAGCTTTTTAGCTATAGGTAATCATAATTTTCATATTTTAACTTTTGTTTCCATATAATTATAAGGGTAAGTTTGGTCCTTAATATTTGGGTCGTTTTCTATTTTAGTCTCTAACGTTTAAAACGTCCTATTTTAGTCCCAAAATGTTTCAATTTTAATCAATCAAGTCCCGATTTCAATGTTCGTTCTTGTTTAATTACTTTCAATGCTTAGATCTCTAAGTTATGTTTATGTCTCTTTCTCTTAGAGTTTCCTCATTAAAATGGGAACGCATGAACGAAAGATAGTATAATTCTTATTTATATTATATTGTTTTTTCTTTTTTTCTTTTAATATTAATTTTTAATTATATTAAATTGCCTCAATAGTAAATTAAGTTGTTAGTGTCACGTATGCTTGCAACAGTCCTAACAAGAAGAGACACAAACATGTTTTAGAGATCTAAGCATTGTAAACAAGGGACGAACATTGAGATCGGGACTTAATTGATTAAAATTGAAATGTTTTGGGACCAAAATAGAACGTTTTAAACATTATGGACTAAAATAAAAAACGGTCCAAACGTTAGGACCAAAATAGTACTTTACCATTATTATAAATATTAACCTAAATACAATAATTTTCTATTATGATTATTTCTTATTACTTACACCAAAATATGAGTAATTGTGCACAATTTTAAATATACTAAAAGCTAATGAATTCAAAAAAATAATCCCACTAAAATTGCCATAACATTCATTGGATGGACAACGTACACAAATGTAGATAAAGTTTTACACCTCTACTAAGATTACACCAATCAAATAAAAGAAATATTCAGATATACATATCAAAGTCACCTGAGTTCTAACCTTCTTTATTCAAACTAATTTAATTCAAGGCATGTATATGATCTTCTACTTCTTTATTCATTTTACCTGAAAAATAAAAAAATGTTAAAACATAATTAACAAAAATTCCTATTCATTTAAAATCCACAACAATAATCGTACTACTTTTGAAAATTCTTGGGATGAGAGAGAATTACAAAAACGTGCAAGTTTGAGCAAAAACAAATATCTTAATTTAGAGAAGATTTTTTTCACGGAGTAAACCGTGAAGCGGAGAGAAAATGTGAGAAGTACCTAGGAGCAAGAAGACTTCTTCTCTCATCTTTCTTCTTCCGTTTCTTTATTTTTTTCTGAACTTTTTGAATATGAGAAATTTAAAAATTGAAAAATTGAGATGAAGAAAGAATAACTGAAAAGAAGAAAAAGAAGAAGAAATGGATAATATAAAAAAAAGGATGAAAAGGAGAAAGAAATGGAACAGGAGAAAAAATAGAACAAAGAACGTGAAGGAGAAGGAGAAAAGAAAGAAACAAAACGGAATAAGATGAATAAAAGAGAGTAAAAAACAGAATACAGAATAGGGTTTATGCCACTGTTGTTGCTAATTTATAAACATTTTTTTATGTTCAAAAATAAAAAATTCATAAATGACCATAATTTCAATTTTAAATCTCAATAAATTACCATAACCGATCGAAATAATAAAGTAGTAAATCTCTAATTTAATAAGCATAATTTCAATTCCAAATTTTAAATAAAAACCCTAAATGTCTAGAATTAGCTTATAGTCAATTATTTAAATTATTGCATGAATAATCACTCATTGATAGACACTTGTAGTGCCTTTAGAAACGCTACTTGTCAGCCGAATAAAACCTCCAAATGTCGCTCAATGAGCCTAGAACCCTAAACCTTTTATATTTTAATTTAATAAATAGATAAGTTATTATTTTTAATAATTAATTTTAGAAATAGAAATGCTACTCAAAATATAATATGTTGATAATAGTGATGTAATGATAAATAATATACATTACGTATTCATCATTTACTTCCTTAACATTTTTTATCTAGCTTTATGTTCTCATAGTCAACCATAGTATATAACATGAGACAAAAAAATATGAAGATAGAACAAAAAAAAGCATAACACCAACAATTTTTTTTTTATAAAAAATGTGTTAGGAGCGGTTCGAACTCAAAATTTCTATTAAATAAGAAAGATAAATGTCATTTAAATTACATCTCATTAGCAACATAAAACTTTCTTTATTCTAAAAGGAATTAAATTATTTATTGCTCACTAATATTATTACATTTAATTGATTAAAAATTTTATATACATCACACTATTCATTAAAGTCATTCTAAAAAATAAGCAAAAATAAATTAATTTCCTAGGTGTATATTTTATGGGTTAGTAGCCATAAGTAGCTATAGAGCTTGTTTGGAAACTCAAGAACAAGAATTCATTCAAGAGTTGAATTCTTTTCCATGATTTGGAACATTAAAAAGTTAATGATTTCAATTCCAATGAGAATTCCAATTCTCACATTTGCTCCATTTAAATATCAAATCAAAAGTAGTCCGATTTCCAATTCCATTCTCTCAAAAATTAAAAAACCCAAAATATTCTTATAAATTTTAAAATTACCCTCTTTCTTCTTTCTTTCTCTCAATATAGCGGTGCATTTGCTTTCACCGTCATTCATCATCTATGCCACCCTTCCACAGCAGCAACCTACCAATGTTGATGATGGAGTGTCTTCAACTTGCCATGGGTCCTCCATTTGCAGTGGATTCTTAATGTTAGGTATAAAATTGAAAACTTTACCATAGTTATAATTTTTATATAAAATTGTAATAAAGAATTACGAGCATTAATGTATTAGTTGTTATGGCGTTAGACAACACCATCATTTGATTTGCCATAGCCAATAGAGATAGACTGAAGGAGTAAAGCATAAAAATAGAAGAAGAAGAAAAAGAAGGGGGTAGAAAAAGAAGAAGGGGAGGAGGAAGAGAACACACACTCATCTAATTAGAGTAAAATAGTAATATCAGATATTCGCTTTTAATTCAAGTCTTTTTGTTCCAAATTTAAGAATTGAGCTGAGAATTGAATTACAAATTAATTCTCTCAAGAAATGAATTCAATTCCATCATATTAAAGTTTCCAAATAAGCTCATAATCTTTATATTTTGGATTTAGTTTTTATTTATTAATTATTATTGAATCAAATGCATAATATTATTGGAGATTATAAATATATAATTACATATTATTATTTATATAAAATTATAAATATTAAGTTAAATATGATAATTTTATAATGTTTTTGTGACATGATAAGTTTAGATTATAACTGGCTATAATTATTCTTACCTTATACATATATTAAACCCATATTTTATTACTTACTATTTAAAACTTAACTTATTAACCCAGTTTTGCTCCAACCAAGAGGGGCACGAAGGACATTGACAACCCATTATATGGGATAGCATCTGAAACGATTATATACTTTCCATAAACCTTATTCCTTTATATACACTCAAATCATATCGCGTCAATCTGCACCATTTA
The DNA here is from genome assembly GCA_036250425.1 of Stylosanthes scabra. Lineage (NCBI taxonomy): Eukaryota > Viridiplantae > Streptophyta > Magnoliopsida > Fabales > Fabaceae > Stylosanthes > Stylosanthes scabra. The sequence continues at coordinate 59,342 of JASCZI010090806.1, forward strand.
CATATTTTATCATATATCTAAATGGATAACAGGAGAGGAACATCACGTTCCACTAAAGTAGACTGCCATACGTGAACATTTGCCAATAATATTTCATATTTTAAAAGGAAAAAAGGCTAAATATTATATTAGTAGCCTGAAATTTGAGATTGTGATCAAATTAACCTTTTAAATTTAAATTGCATCAAATTCGATCCTAATTTATATTGACGTGACTCTCGTTTGCCCTCTTGTGTATCTGCGTTAAACAAATGTTAAACTGGCCATTAAATACCTACGCTGAACGAACGCAATGCCTTGCAAAATGTGTACCGATTGAATGATGTGCATGTGCCAAATGTCTACGCAATGCTTTAGCACTGCACCATTCCCGGACTCAACATTTACTGGACATCGACCGGAAAGTGCCTCCAAGTTAAGAGTGGAGAAGTGAGGCTAGTATTGCTGAGTACCTGACGGACCATCTACTCAACGACACAGAGTAATGCTATGAAGCATAGCCAGTCCATCCCCAGGCTTTACAAGGATGACCTGCTCTGATACCAACTGTAACATCCCGATATGCAACTTTGGTAAAGTGATGAGGTCGGTATGCTACATTCCTATATCTTATAAGAATCTTGGAAAAAGTCTATGTACCTAAGATTTGACTCTTAAATACTATAACTTATATGGATGTTGGTTATATCTCTTCAAAGGAAAATGATATACTTTTGCAAAACTCCTAAGGTGCTACTTCTCTTATAGGCTTGGCTATATTGCATGACTTTAAGCCATCAAGATCCTATCCCAAAGCAACACCATACCATGTAAAGAAACAAAAATTCAACTATGCACAACCCCTCATCATGAACTTTAAACTCAACTCGTCAACACTCAACACTCTAGGTTGTTATCAACAATATGAGAATAAAAGGGTGAACAGGTAGGTTGGTTTAACGTTGTAAGGAATCAAAACCTATCAGTGGGTATAACCTATGGACGTGAAAGGATGAATAACGCCCGAATCGTACAGTACAGTTAGCGGAGTCTCCTCGTCAAGATTTCGAGGTATTTTTCTGAAACCTCGGTCGTCGTCTCCAAGAGTTGAGTAGTCGCAATTGTAGCTCATATAGTTGTAGATACTTATGCGCCTCCTCTATCATAACACTCACGGTTCCTAGCAAGACTTGTTAGGTCTTGTGGCGGTTCGTAATCGTTCTAACTCTCTTTTCGAACTTCGCCTATTAACGACCATTAGAGTTTTCCATTAACACCCAACGATCAATATTAAGGTGATCAGTCTTAATATCTCCTGTTAAGTACTAATAGTCCCTAACTTAAGCTAATAGACATCATGTACAACGTATCACATGGATACCCTAGAAGCATGAGAACTCAAACGACACAGAGTATGCAATGAAGCATAGTCAGTCCATCCCCAGGCTCTACAAGGATGACTGCTCTGATACCAACTGTAACATCCCACTTTTCGGCGTGACACGCCACAGCCTATGAACGGGATGCCACACTTATCCTAACCTAAACTTCTACTATTTTAACTATAATAGTTACATATAAGCCCGTTGATAACAATCTCACTCGTCATACATGCGTAAATTAAAAACTAATACTATTCTTTTCTATCAAAAGAACGGAAGGTAAGGGTAACACGTTGTAACTCCAAAAATATATTATAACATATTATCGTTATTACATCCCTATACTCCCCAAAAATACATAAAACTTAAATATAAATCCCGACCCGACCACACAAAGGTCTCTTAAATTGGGACACGGTACTAAGCAAGAGGAAAGACAACAACAAAGACCTAATCCTCTTGTCTTTTAACACATGCGAGGAATACTAAAAGACTCAACCCCGAAAGAAGGGGTTAACCATCCTATGGATCCTATGACATTCCTCTAAGTCTCGTTCGTTTCTCTTCCCTTTCCCTTAGCGTGTCACCTTGCCTCTTAAGCTATTACCTTTCATCCTTATCTCCTCTTTCCTAAGCACCGAATGTGTCAGCTGAAATTCGGATCACAACATCTCCATCCTCGTAGCCCTCTCGTTGTGTTCTCCAAAGGCTTCAAATCCGCTTCCATCTACGTGTGGAGTAAAAGAAAGAAAACGGGGGTGAGAACCTAACGTTCTCAGTCGACACCTATGGGTCAACTACTCTATCTTAGGACTTACGTCATATAGGGGATCACATATCATCATTTGATATCAACTAGCAATGCAAGGGGAAAAAAACGAAAAGAAAAGAAAAGAAAAGAAAACACACACACAAGCAATTTAACAAGCACACACACAAGAATTTATGCAACAAACAATTTATGATGCATGCCTAAGATTCCTAGCGCAGGACGTGAGCTCACGTGTCGGTTGTATTCCTGCAACCTGACGACTACTCGAAACGAGTCCGAGTATGGTTCCTCACGAGCGAATGTCACGAAGTCCATCGAAGCAACCACACCTCCCTTTTGGATGCTTTCCGCGTTGCCCCCACACGGATCGTCATAAATGGTGAGGATCCCGTCACCTTAGTCGAAGCTATCATAAAAAGGCTGCATCGCTCGTGAGTCACGGTTAATTCTCCACCGTAAGAAAGAAGCTACCCTCCAAACAATGGCACCTTATGCCTCCAGGGGGATGTGCTTCATGGCAGTGCCATATCATTCCATACCTTCCTTAATGTGATTGGGACAAAACCACCATCCTCAAAAAAATGGAAAAGCTCTGAGTAAGAGGGACAAAACCACCATCTTTACCAGGCTCTACCTTATACCTCCTTGGGGACACGTGCTTCATGGCTATGCCATAACATTCTACACATTCCTTAATGTGAGCGGGACAAAACCACCATCCTCACAAAAAGGGAAAAGCTCTGAGTAAGCGGGACAAAACCACCATCCTTACCAGGCTCTATCAGCCCCCGATTCATAGAATCTTTGGCCAGATAACGTAAACACGAACCACTCAGCCTTAATCAACCAACCGATTCAAGTAGAGCCGAGACAGATAATCCGTAACTCGCTCGATACTAGATCGATCCGTTACTAGGGAACAAGTCCGACCTTAGACCAAACCTATTCCCAAGTAAGGGACCCAATTCGATTACACCATTCCATACCAATTAACTAGACCGAATCGGTTTGACTATCTTACATAGATCACCTAGATTTGGGAGACTTCCTCTATTAACTTTCTTATTTGTACAAAAAGCCCCATTAAAAACTTAAGGGTGCAAAGCCTACTTCAATTTCATCACACTTCTAATACATAAATATTATAATTATAAAAAGATATTTTTGAATATACTCCTTGAAATTACACTTTTACCCCTTATAAGGTTTTTAAAGCCTAGTTAACCTCTTTCACCAAAACGCGCATATCTCTTTCATTTCAAAACATTTTCAACTCAAACCAATTTCATTTTAACCATAACACTTGTAATTTTCTCCAGTAAAAACAGTTTTGAAAAGGAAGCTTTTTAGATTACAGTTTTACCCTTTCCCTTAACCTTACATTACCGAAATTACCCTCTTTTATGAAAATAAGCATATCTAATTCATTTCAAAACATTTTAAACCCAAACCTGTTTTGTTTTAACCCTAATACATATATCTAACTATATTAGAAACATTTTGAAAAGGTCATTTTATAAATGACCGTTTTACCCTTTCTTGTACTTGTACATTTTTTAAAACGCTCATTTTTAAGTATTAGATTAAAATAATTTTATCTTTCATTATTTTCACCCACCAAAACAAAATTAGACTCTCAATACTCTCATATTATCACCATCAAAACAGTTTTCGAAAATAATAATATTAAAAGACGATTTTACCCTTTTTACTCCTAAGTTAAGAAAACCACTTTTAATTGCTTTTAAACACTTTAGAAATTATTTCTTTCACTTTCAATATATCAAAACCTTATTTTGTCAAATGTCAACACTTTTCAAATCTGAAATTTTTATAAAATACTTAAAATGACCGAAATGCCCTTATGATGTAAAACCTTTGATTTTATTAAACTTCAAAACTTCCAAAATACTTAAACAACTTGAAACCTTTCATAAAAACATTTTTTTAGACTCAAAAGCTCTCCCAAATCTAAGTGACCTCTTTGGCCTCATAAAAAACATAACATCTCCCTCATGTTCATTAAGGCCGAAAAGGCCATGAGCTTACACTCATGATAAAAATTTCACATTCATGCATCCAAACATATATCATCATCAAATCATCACTCATCATCATAAAACATTCATCATACATAACATGCAAGTATCAAGACATCCACTTTAATCATCAAAAATCCATTTTTAGCAAGAGTTTACCAACTTTGCACATTTTATTCCCATATTCATACTTAAAATCTCTTTAAACTCTTTCTAGTAAATCCTAAAACCTAACCCCCTTACCTCTTGTAGACCACTTGAAAATGACAAAGATTACACCAAAATTCCTTGAGATCACCACTGTTTGCTAAGGTTTCAAAGCTTGAGCTCTAAACAAAATTGTTTTATGGTTAGAACAAGGATCAATGACATGCATGATACATGCATGCATGGCTGAATGGAGAAATGAAGGAAATGAAGATTTTTATCTTCAAAAACATGGTTTTGTTAGAGATCAAAGATGATCTCCTAGGCTTTTCAAAAGAAGGTTGCTACAAAAACAAAAATGAGATAAAATGAGTATTTGTGTTTGGATCAAGAGATGAAAGACTACATGCAAGGGCTTAGTCTTGCATTAGCCTTATGGAAATTCAATAAAATGAGGAGAAACAAGAGAAATATGATTTTGGTGATGGAGAGAAGAGCATAGGCTTGATGTTGTTGAAGTTAGAACTTGAAGATGTTGATGATGATGAAACCGAGATGGTGTTGGTGGTGGAGATGCTTCGGTTGGAGGAGAACATAGGAGAATGGAATTGTTGATGATGGTCTAGGGTTGATAATGAAGAAGAGGAAGTCTAAAGGATCATGTTGGTGTATCGTGGTGGTGGCTAGTGGTGTTTGGAAAATTAGGGTTCATGAGTATTCATAGATGTTCATGAGTGTTCTTGAGTTTTTTGGTGAAAAAGGGGTGTTTAATCTTTAAAGTAAAGAGTGAGAAGGTGTTTTTTGGTGTTAGTAGATGAATGATGGGGTGTGTAAAATTAAAATGAGTGGAAGAGAGAGTGAGAGAGATTCGGTCATATGAAGGAGATAAGAGTTCTTGTTGTTGTTTTAGTTGGTTTTTGGCAAAAGTGGTATGAGTGAAAAGTGAGGTGAGGTTTGTCTAGTTTTGTCATGTATTAAATGAGACTAAATAAGAAAAAAATGGGAGTTAAGGGAGAGAGGGAGCTACGAACCAAGAAGGAGAGAAAAGAGAATTATTCTCTTTTTAGTAGTTTTTGGTGTTGTGTTTTTATGAACAAAAGTGAGGGTTCTAAAAACAAAATGAATAAAGAAACTGAGAATAAGATTATTATATGATAAAGAGAGTGGAGTGAAAGAGAGAGAAATGGCTTTAGCATGGAAAGAAACCACGCAACCAATAAGAAACAAGATTGGTGGAAAGAGTGTAAGAAAAAGTATTCAAAAAACATGAGAGAGAATACAAAAAGGAAAAACAGTAAAATAACCGTTTTAGGATTTTTAGCGTAATCTTGTCGTTCTAAATTTTAAAACTCGGTAGGGGAACTAGGTTTTACTACTGTGCTTCTAGGTTCTCATGAATCTCATCTCAATCGTTGTAATTGTCATTTTACCGAAATGACGAACGGTCGGTTTTCGCGGCTAAAACGCGCGTATCTGAAAACGATCAGAACTCGTTCAAACTTATCGTACTAATCATAACATACCATTCTAATATAAATTTAGGGAAATCAAACATTCCTTACGGAGATACTCCTCTTAAGATATTTTGTTTTCGTTAAATACCAATAAATCGGTTAAACCACCGCTAATAAGCGGTTCGTCGTTAAAAACAGACAATAATCAAAACAGAGATTTTAAAAAAACTTCATCACATATCATAACTAATTAGGGTAATAGTGTACCCTAAACACATCATAATCACAAACGAGTCATCAAATCATCGACAACTAAAATGTTTCTGTCGGAAATAGAAAAGTGGAAAGTCGGGGTTTTACACGCCAGATGGCGACCTTCTACAATCCGCTATGCCCCGGGAGCAGCTCTCTTGTGCGGGGTTCAGGTTCTTCGACCGCTCCACCATTACCACCTCGTCCACCCCCACGCCAGCCAGATCATCCTCTAGTCAATGATGATGATGATGATGCATGAGTATCATTAGTGATTTTAATGATTCATTTCTTGCAAACTAAGTAACAATTAGTTTAATACTCAATCAAATTCATCACTTTTCATCATCATAGCTTTGAGTATTTGAATTCAATGATAATTGCAGGAATTGAAGAAGATTTACAAAGGATTAGAAGAGAAAGAATTGAAGAAGAAATGATTAAGATCAAAGCAAAACACTTAGAAGTTAAGGAATAATTGAAGAATTTTTGATGATTTTTGATGATTTTTGGAAACAGTTCCAGGAGGCACCCGATTTGGGGCGTTTCCAACGCCACATGGGGCGTTTTAACGCCAGGTGGGGCGTTTTAGCGCCAGCCCAGGCGTTTTTAATGCCACAGCATGACCTTTGCCCACTAAAATGGTGATAACCTGAGCTACAGAGGTCCAAACAAGGCGGTTCTAGTTGCGTTAGAAAACTAACATCCAGAGCTTCGAAACGATATATATGTATATAGTGGACAAGTGGTTTGAGCTTCGAACAATCTCAATCTTTCAGCTCGTAAAACTAACGTCATGCCAAAAACGCCTCACTTGGCGTTTCTAATGTGGAGATTTATGAGCTACTTGATACGCTCCGATCTCGGCAAGTGCACCGAATCGTACAAGTAATACCACGGTGAAGTGGGTATCGTTCCCACGAGGAATAAAGGACTAAACAATACTATCTATCAATTATTCTAATCAGATGAAATTAAAACTTTGAGGAGAATGGTAATGTGTTGCACGAAAATAATAAGTAAAGAGGGCAGAAAATTACTTGTGATTAAATCAATTGAATGAGATGTTAAGAGCTTCGGAGATGTTTTTCCCTTGAGGGTCAATGCATACATTCGAATACCAATTCTAGGTTCTCAGTTATCAAGCACAACGAATCTAGTGTAACTAAACCCTAATCTCTTAGTAACTTAGTTCCTATTTACCTAATCAAAAGCTAATCTCTTAGTCAATCAATCAAATAAATAGATGAAGATCTAAATAAGAATCTAATTTTTATGAGTCTCAAAAGTGATCCTAGATTAGATTAAATGTCACTCTATCCAAACTAGTTCTAATCCAATTTTAACCCATAGAATTTTAGTTGCATAACAATTAACTTGACTATCTCTAGTTAGACTTAATTGATTATGTGATTCAATTTCCAGCTAGCATAAATCAATAGATCTCTCAATCTGATTAATCTAGCCCGAAACAAGTTGAGAACACCTCTCAGTGATTCTAAACTATTGGGATGAAGAACAGAAAATTGAATCATGCATAGAAGATAACTGAAAATACCTCAATGAATTAATAAACGAATCTACATGGTTAATTACCTCATGCTGGGTGAACAGAGCTCCTCACCCTTAACAAGTAGTTTAGCCTTGTATAATAAAAACTAGAACTAAGAAATTATGAAAAGTGAAATCTGTGCTGAGTGTCCAACCCTAGGTGGTTAAATCACTCTTTATACCTATCCTAATCTAAATTCAAATTTAAATTAAAAATCTAATCATATCCTAATCTTATCTCCTAAAGTTATAAGTCTTTATCTTCTTCTCTTTAATCTTCAATCAATCTTCTCTTGACTCTTCCAATTATGCCCTTGATTAGTGGGTGAGATTGAGACCTAACAAGTTGGATTGGATTGCTTTTGACATACACTGGACGTTGTTAATCTTTGCTCCCCACGTACAACGTGTGACTCCCACGTATAACGTGGGGTCACTGCCAAATTCTGCTTCTTGCTCTTAATTCACCACGTATGACGTGGCCAACCCACGTATAACGTGGGGTTACTGCTTCAGTTTGCTTCATTGGATGCCATGATTCACGTATAACGTGGGAGAGCTCACGTATTACGTGTGCTCTCTGTCTAAGTTGGCATTGTGGGATTTAATTCCCGCGTATGACGTGAGGGTCTGGCGTATTACATGTGCTCTCTGTCCAATCTTGCCATTTGAGATTTAATTCCCACATATGACGTGAGCTCTCCACGTTATACGTTGGGCTTAACTCTTAGAAAAATCTCTCTTTTCTTCTCTGCTTTGTTCTCCTTTCTTCAATCCTCTTTGTTTGTTCTTTAATCACCTAAAATCCTTTGTGAAACACTCTATGAACATAAACAAAACTCAAAAGAACATCAAGTTTGATTGATTGAAAAATTGAGAGTATAAATCACAAGAATAATCATATAATTAAAGAGGAATTGAAGCTAAAAACAACCCAAGATGCGCACGCATCACAACACCAAACTTAATCTTTTGCTTGTCCTCAAGCAAAGCAAGAATCAAAATATGTTTAAGGTTCAATTTCTCTTGCTCTACTGAGACTTTTTAGGATTCCCTCATGGTTCTTCTCTTGTACTCTGCTAATCTTTCGGAAAGATGAATCCCTCAAGTCCTCTCTCTTAAGGGTTATTATGCAACCTCTTCTTCACTTTATTTTCTTCCTTTTAATCAGTATTTTTCCAGTTCATTGTTCCTTTTATGAGGGGTTTTTCTTTGACTTTAAATGCTCTGTTACAAGGCGACTCTTTAGAGTAGGTGTTCAATCGACAATCCCGAACCAGTTGGCTCAAGTTATCAAGTGATAAAGCACTCCTCAGATTTACTTACCCAAGCCTCTTTCCTTGAACAATTGCACCACAAGCATATAACATGGGAGAACTCTTTGAGTTTTTCTTTTCATTCCTTTTTCCTCCCAGTCATTGATGCTCAAAGCCTTTAATTATTTATCTTTGAATAGCTTTCCCTCTTTCTATTTTTAATTTACTGTTTGAAGTCTTAACTTTCCATGAAGAAGTCACATAATAAGCTCTCTAGAGGATTTCTCAAAAGGGAATTCACTTCCTAATCAATCAATAAAGCACAAATTGTAACCACAGAAGATCTCTTATTGAGTTTTCATGCAAGCATTTACATCTTTTCGAAGCATACAACAAATTATCACTTGCTTTGCCTAATGATCACTCAAGAGATTACATGGCATTTATTCAATTGAAAACAGACTCACTCTTGACACACAACTAATACAAACAGAAGACAACATAAGGACACAATGACACTAAAACATAAGAGACATAAGCAACTTAAGAGGACATGATATTTATTTTGAGAGGAAAAAAAGAGAACAGAATTCCTCACCTTTTGTTGACCCTCTCACTCTTTCTCTCTTGAACTAAACTTACCATTCCTCGGATGCACTTGAGGCTAGCTCCTCCGAATCT
>JASCZI010090807.1:0-10119 GCA_036250425.1 Stylosanthes scabra
GACTTCTTCCCCACCACCTACGTCCATACTAAAACTCAAGGGAGATCAAAATTTACTGATTTGGGTGAGAGAGAATGAATATTTTTCAAAATACACATTCACTCTCGGCCCCTTATTTATAGGCGTTGAAAAGCCCAGTACCGGCCCCAGATGGGGCGGTATTGAATTCAACCCAATACCGGCCCCAGATGGGGCAGTATTGATATATATGCAGTACCGGTCCGGACCAGTATTCGATCAAACCAGTACCGGTATTTATGTTTTTTTTTTAAGCCTACTACCGGGCCGGACCGATACTGGTTTGACCGAATACCAGTCCGGACCGGTACTCCTAACACATTTTATTTTTGTAAATATTTTCAAACAGTGTATTTTGGTAAATTTCGAAATTTTTTTATTTATTTAAAAAAAATTTTCCTTGAAAATCTGCCACAATAAATTCCTAAAAATGCTTATAATGAAATTTCCTTGTAAGAATAATTTGGCTTAAAATTAAAATGACTAAAACACTTATTTTAGTTCATTTTGAGTATAATATATTAAATACAATATTAATTTTAAAATGACAATATGAGATTAGTATTTTTGAAAAAAAGTATTTTAATCTTCTCACATTAAAATTCAAATTCTTATTTCAAATAGAAATTAAACTCCGTTAGTTCTAAAATGTTATTATTGTCTTTTAACTAAAAGAAATTATCATCTTTTTATAATGAAGAAAAAATTATTTAATTTTTATATAAACAAATTTTAATTTTCAATGAAAAATCTTATTTGTTAAAAATGAAATAATATTATGGAAACGTAAGAACTTATTATTTTTAGTTAATGGTTGGTATTAAAATTTTAAAGTATTGTATTAATTGTTGGGTAAAAGTATCGGTGAATATAAATTAAAATTTTTAATATTTAAACTTTTTTCTATTATTTATAGTAACATTAAATAAAATTAATCCTAAAATATTTATTTTATTACTTTTCATAATTCAGGTCTTGCTTCTTTTTGTTTTTGGGTGTTGTAGTTAACCAAAAAATTGACAGGCTCGATATTCAACATGCATCACAAGTTCACAGCTTCACAGCTCTGGTTTTCATTGGACATGAGGGGCAGGGGCGACATTATCTACCATTATATATTTTGTAACTGCTTAATCGGTTGCGCACATCGTGATCTTCTTCTTTGAATGTATACTGAAAGCAATTTACCATAAATCTAGGCCATTCACATTATTTATATTATATCTTCATGGTTTAATAACAATGGAACATCACATTCCGATAAGTACAATCGGTACATGTGAAAATCTTTCTAAATATTATATTGACTCCAAATTATCTTATAAAAATCAGTCTCCATTGTTCGAGATAAAATATTTTATCGACAACGAGCTTTCCAATAAATCTATTAAAAAAGCCTTCACTCCTTTTAAAGAGTTAGAGATCACTAATTGTTATTACTCTAAATGAATATGAATTTTAATAGAACATAAGAAAAAACTCTATTTGAAAAAAAAAAAACTAACAAAGTATAGAAGAATTAGGACAAAAAAAAATCCTAACAAAATAAAAAAAAATATAAATAAAATATCTTTTATTGTTGCCGTCTTGACATTACCAATAAAAATATAATAGAGACATAATTAACTAATTTTTATTAATTTAAGTATGTGAAAACTCGTTATCTAATATATATTTGAATTTTATTAATACTAATAAATTGTGTAATATGTTAGGATAAGTATTGGGTCCAGTCCTATTAGAGAATTAGGCTATAGTAGAAGTATGTTGTAATAATTTTGATATATTTGAATGTAATTACAAAGTTTATTTTCCCCTTTTGACCTTAATTTTAGGGAATTTTCTATCACTTTTTTTTATTTCTACAATTCTATACTTCTTATATGATAATCTTATCATAATATTGAATATGATAATTATTTTAGTATTTTATAGTATGATATATGTATAAGTGTGGGTTTATAAATTATTTAGAGTAATATTGAGAATGATCTAGAAAATAGATATTTTACTATGAATAGTAAGTAATCAATGTACTCAATCATGCAAATTATCAATGATATGGTTATCACTCTCTCTTTCTTATGGAATTCTTCTCTAAATTCTTTTAGTTATTCTCTAATCTTCCTCAAATCCCTTCAATTCTCTTTTATTTTTTCATAATTTCTACAATTCTATCTCATAGGAGATCTTACTCCTATCATAATATTGTACTAATGACTAATTTATTTTCTATTTTTGTATTATTAGTTATGTCTAAAAAATAACAACAATTTTATTTGCATACTAAAATCAGTTATCAATGTATAATACATACTGAAATATAAAATATATATATAGTTTAACTCATTTTAGCGTATATTTTATATTTTAATATATATTATACACCGATAGCTAATTTTGGTGTTCACATAATATAATCCAAAAAATAATACTTAGTTGTTATTAACGTGATTGTGATGATATGCATTTTAATTTTATTTTTATGATTTTATATTTTTATTTAATTATGTCAATGACCTAGAATCTTGAGAGTGCTGATTGACGATTTGATTCTGATTATTTTTTCTTAATAAATATTAAGGATAAAAAAAACAGTTGGTTTATCCAAAAAAAACAGAGGTTATGAAATTTTGTGATTGATAAAGACTTTACAATCACTTTTGCACCGATCGTACTCACTGAGAGGCTGCCCTGCTCACTCCCTATGAACCACGGCAAACGCAACTTGACTAGGAACATACATGACTTGCTGAAGAAAGCGATTCTACCATGCAAAGACATAAGTAGTGAGACTTAGTAAACTTCCTATGATCGTAACCAACCAAAATGAGAGTTGCTTTCTGTCTTTAATGTTTTAACTTTTAAGAATTTCATGCCAAAGATGAAAAGGCCACTCAGTGTTCTACTTACTAGTTACCACATCTTTTTTCAGGATCAAAGTTACAAAAACGACTATGAGTAGATGGAAAAAGATTATGTCTATCGTTATTATATTTATATTTAAGATAAATTATTTACAAATAAAATATACTTTTGGTAGATTGGCTTTTTGAAAAAATATTTTTTTATTTATGTCTTATTTAAAAAGATCTTTTACTAATAGAAACTGTTTTTTCTTTTACTTTTTTAAAAAGCAACACATTGTTGGCTTTTTAAAAAAGCACATAATTTATTTTTTTTAAAATAAAAGTACTTTTTTCATAAATGCGTCCAAATGATACAATTTTAATGAAAAGTATCTTTTTTTAACCAAAAAAGTACTTTTTTGATAAAAAAAGCCAATTCAAACAAGCACTTTATGTTTAACATTTTTGAAAAATTTTAACGACCGAATTAGACATTTACTCGTATTGTAATTTTTGTTTTCACTTTCAGAGGTTACAAAAACTTCTATTGTATTTGTTTTTATGTCCGAAAACAAAAAGGATATTTGTAACGAGAAAGTGTGTGCAGTTTTTTTTTTTTGTCTACACAAAGAGGAAGAAGGACTAGTCTAAACTAGCAACATCTTTACAAAGGATTTGAGAAAGATCATCTCCTGGAGCTAACCACAAAGAATAATTAACACTACCAAGGGCTCCCTTCTTTGCCAACCAATCTACAGCAGCATTGGCCTCACGTCTAACCAGAGCAAATTTAACATTCCAATTGAGACACAACAAGTCTTGAATTTTGCAAATCAGATCTACATCTCCAAGCAAATAAGAACTAAAAATATGTTGAAACTGTTGAAAGACCTCAAGAGAGTCAGTTTCACAAATTATATTCTTATAACCTGCTTCACAGGCCAACATGAGACCATGCCAAATAGCCACCAACTCACATCTGAAGATCAGATAGACCACACTGGAGAATTTCCTTTGTAGCCCAACACCCAAGATCCACAATTGATTGCTTGAGTTTTTTTTTTTTTTTTCCTTTTCCAGTTTTATATATGATGAGTGTCTTATTTTCGTTTTCTAAAGTTTTAAAATAGTTAGGTGTTATATTGAAAATAATTATATTCTTCCACATATATGTGAAGTTGGCTATGTGCCAGCCGGGTAATAAGAAAAAGAATATTAACCAAAAAATATATCTTATTATTTTTATTTAAAACCCTAGTTTATTTAATTATTGGGTAATGCTATTTGAACAAGTGGTTTTGACCAGCCAAGTGTAACTAAGTGCAATTAAGTGATTTATTTATATGTTAAATAGAATATTATTTCGGTGTCAAATAGAATAAAAAAATGCACATAAATAAAGTTTTATTTGACACCGAAATAATTTTCTATTTAGTATAAAAATAAATCAATTGGTTGCACTTGATTGGCCAAAACCACTTATTCACATGGAATTATTGTTATATATATATAAAAAAATCTAACGATTCAACGGAGTTTAAGAAAAATAGAGCAGTATCAACTATATTCATAAAATTTATGCCTTTTATGTAAAAGTGCAAAGATAATTCTACCTTTTCATACAATTTTGGCCTATTATAAGTTAGGTAAGTTATGTAAATGTAAATTGTAAAGCACAAATTTAAAATAAAATAGCTAATAATTATAGATGATTAAGTAATTTAAACAATTAAGTTTAGTTAAATTCGTTCACTTTATAGCGTTTCTCTCACCAATGCTCCTTCTCCTCTTCTTCTTAGTTTGTAGGAGAACTATGAGAAGATGATAATAATGACGACGGAGAAGATGTAAAAGAAGATGAAGAGGAAGAAAAAGTAGAAGAATAGAAGACAATAACAAAGAAGAGTATTATTATGTAAGCCTTTTTACTAAAATTAGTTTTTGTTAACTTGGTTATGTAGGAAAAGCAAAACTAACAAAAAATTCCTTGCATCAGTTCGAGGATAACACATTAAAATGGTTGATTGAGGTGTATTTTGCATATTGTTGACCAAAGTCAACTGAAGTTTTCACACGGCAAAGGGAAAATAAGGCAAGTTTTTGCCAATTAATGGACACCTCACTGACACTGACCTACAACTCCTCTCTATCAAATAACAAAAGTGAGCAAACTATAGAGAGAGAGCGCGCGCGCCTAAACTCAATAAGCTACTTTATTTCCTTAAAAATGTGCGACCCAACATATTCTTATGCTGTTCACCTTGCAATTCAAGCAACTGTGGTGCACGTCCAAAAAAAAGCAACTGTGGTGCTTTTGCTGGCTTTGTTCTGTCGAGGCTCGTCACAAGAAGCAAAGGCCTTAATTACTTTGGTGGAAAGAAACTCTCCCTTTTTAAATTTGTAGAACTTACATAATTTTTAAATTGAAAAGTTTTTCTGTGAATAATGAGTATTATATGTTATAGCATCTAATCGAAAGTAAAAAAAATTGTATTGTTTTTTATTGTTAGCAAAGGCAGTTGTATTTCATTCTATTAGAGTAATAAAATAAATAAGGTCCAACTTGGACAACCAAAAGATTTAAAAAAAAAATGAGAACTCCACACAATCAAAACATCACAATGTAAATGACTGAAAGAAAGAGAGCACATAAATAAAAATGAAAGTTAAGGAGGATGACATTGGTGGTACTTTTGAATCAAACTCATAGTCGAAGGGAGAACCAAATCCAAGGTACCAACAACGCCTTCAAAGATTCGAAAATTGAGATGGTTTTAAAGCTTCCAGAAAATCGTAGCAACCACACTAGTTCGTCTTCTGGTCTCGGAAGCATTCAAAACTATGACCGATTCAAAACTAATTGTTTAAGGTTTGGAAATTTACTGTAATTTTGCTATAGTTAGTATGTTGGATTCTCAATCAGATTTGGTTAAGCAGGAAGTCATTGATAGATCACTGAATGATACAACTTATGCTGGTCTATTGGAGCTCCACAAAACTATTCGTGAGTGCATAATCTTTTGGATGCTTGTTTAAGTCTTTTTTTTTTTGGGACGGATTATTGATTGAGCCTTCAATTTCATCAAAAACAATGTCACTACAGGTTTGGACCTTCTAGAGATCCTAGGGGAGATGGAATCGGAACACCAGAAGCAATAAAACTAGTATGGTCTTGCCACAGAGTAAGTTATATATGATTTTGGTCTAGTACCAAACCGTTGGGAAATTCCTCCATCTACATGAAAAATCCTATTTATGCGGGAGATGAATAAGTTTAGCCTTGTAGACCAATGCGATAGCATATTAGGATTATATTAGGTTGTATTTACCGAGCTTGATATCATACGCTATATTGGGTAATAAATTTCAGGGTACTGCAAGTTTTGTTTAATGTCTCTGCCTTTCGATGTTTCTGCTGCGATAATCAAGTTTTTTTATTTTTTCTTTCAGGAATAATTCTCATGCCAAAATTTTTTTTGCATAACCTAAATCCTTTGTGGCAAAAGATTTGTTCAAGTCTTTCTTAGGACTTTTAATCTTCTTAGTGTCATGACCAACAATGAGCATGTCATTAACATAAAGAAAGAGAAATATAAAATCATCATCAGAAAACTTCTTGACATAAACACAGTGATCAGAAGACGTCTTACTATACCCATGATGGTTCATAAAGAAATCGAATTTCGTATAATATTCTTAGAGCTTGCTTTAGCCCATATAAGCTTTTCTTCAACTTGCAAACAAACTGCTACTTTCTTTTAATCGCATCCTCTGGTTGCTCTACGTAAATTTCTTTGTCTATATCACCGTGAAAAAATGCAGGCTTCACATAAAGCTGCTCAACCTCCAAATTCAGGCTAGCTACTAACCCGAGCACCACATTTCGAATATTCGTCCATCACACGGGATATGCCGCTCAGACCACCATTTTCGAGAAGTCTTTCAATGCTTCTCATAAATATTCCTTAAAACCAAACCGATCAACCATCGGCTCTGATACCACTTATTGGGCCATCGTGGGGAGCACTAACCATCAGATAGAGTTCGGGAAGGAATCAAGTGAGAGGACATAAGATTAGAAGACACCACATCTAATAACTCAAAACCTTAAGGTGTTAAGTAAGAGAGTTCTTTGGTGATGAGAAAAAGAATGAAGAGTATAAAAAAAAGGATTATAGACCATTGAAGTGTGGGTATAGGACTTTGATATGACTTGTAATCATTTTGGTCATTTAATTTGATTTCTTTTCATCATCTCTTTATTTTTTTTCTCTTCATCATAGTAGGCACCGTCAAGTAAATGAGTATCTCATCTTATAAACTCTCTACTTCTCTTTACTCTCAAAGATATGGAACTAACTTCTCACACTTAAAGCTTAACAATTATTAATAGAGTCAACTATACATTATAACTTGTAAGAGAGCTGCGCATACTTATATAGTTATATATAATCTATAAAAAAGAGACCAAGGTAGCTCCACATTTCATCTTACAATGTTAAGTTTTCTATTGCTTTGAGGCGTAAGCAATTTTAATGAATTGTCAAGTTAAGAGCTTTTATTTGTTTTTTTAATCATTAGCATATTTTAGGCTAAAAAAAGAGCATTCATTAGTTATTTAAGTTATTAAAAGAGTGTTAGGAGACTAAAAATTACTTCTCTTTGATTTCTTATGGAATAAATTCATATTTATTCTTATGTTATACTTTGAATACCTTTAATATTTATGTTACAACATTTTTATTCTTTATTTTTGGATGCTTTCATCATTTAAATTATAAAAAGAATTTTTATTCTTCATCTTCAATATTATTTAAGTTATAAAAAGAATATACTTTATTTTAAGGTATAGATGCTTCAACCATTTAAGTTATAAAAAAAGTACAGGTGGATACTACCATGAAGATGTTGAAAGTATCTTCATATGAAGATTTTTGTTTTTGACCGTTGGATGATAAATTGAATAGTTAGATTTTAGTATGTTATAAAAGTGTTATCTTTTTAAAAGTGTTGCTGTTTTATTTAAAAGTATAACATAAAAGACCAAAACTTCATATGAAGATGATTTTGACATCTTCATTTGAGTAATGGCATTAAGGGACTAAAAGTTCTATCAAATATAATGACTCTTAAACACTAAAAGAGAAAACCACAAGGAGGCCCCTCACAATGTCATAAAAAACCAAGGAGGCCCCTCACAAAAAAATACCCACAAATTCACCACGTTAGCACCTCTGTTAATTGGGTTGTTGAGACGTCAACGGGGTTTGCTGATGTGGCATATAAACGGTGTTTTGTGTGGGTGATGTGAAGCATTGTGATTGGTTCACCCAAATGGGTCCAACCCGCCCCCTAACAAAAGAAAGAAACGTTGTCGTTTTAAAGACTGTTGGGGATAAAAACGAATGAGGGCATTTTCACTCACCCAAAATCACCCTTCATTCTTCCCCAAAATTACGAAACCCTATATCTCTTCATCATCTCTCTCTCTGCATTGACAAAGGTTGACGACGCAGTAGACGGAGGAGCTTACGGCGGTCGTGACGGCGCCGTGACGGAAGTAACTTCGACGAGGTAAGTAACTTCGAATCTTCACTCTCGTTTTCACTGTGGGGGACCAGTTGCATGTGATTACATTGGTGTTAGCTTCTGTTTGGTATGAATGCATTTGTTTATTGTTTACATTATCTCTATTTTTTATCGTTTTCAATCATCGAAGTGTATGTGATGTTAATATAATATTGTTGCTGCTGTTTTAAAACTATGAACCCTAATTTTTGGGAACTTTTATTTTGACAGAAACCCCAAAAAAGTGAAACTAGTTTTTTTTATTTCTTTGAAATTGTAAAATTGACAATGTTCTGTGGAGACAATGATAAACAATGTTGCTTGAATGAGAAACTGAACTTTTATTTTGACAAATAATGGTGCTTCATTTTCTTGTTTTGTTACTGGATTTAGTGGTTGATTAGTTGCTATTTATGTTATTATATGTTGTAGATGGTAAAGTTTGTGATCCCTGTTTTACATGTTGGGGGGAGGTTGGATACAAACAATGATGGTGTTCTTAGCTACTTAGATGGTGAGGTCCACACTTTCGATGCCATTGATGCTGATACAGTGAATATCCCTGATTTGGAAGCATATGCAAAGTCTTTGGGCTTCCCCACTTACACAGACATGTATTGGTTAGAACCAACAGCTGTTAACCTGGAATTTGGGTTGAGGGATCTTAAAGGAGATGGAGATGTAAATCAGCTTAGGAGGGCTATCTTGAAGAGTGATTGTGTTGATTTTGAGATCTTCTTGGAGCATCCTATTTCTGTGCCTGTTGAGGCTGAAGGTGTGGAAGTGAATGTGGATGGTGGGTGTGTAAATCTGGACAGTGATGCTGAAACAAAGTCATCCTTTCATGACAGCTATGAGAGTGCTGAGGATGAGGCCTACAAGCCTCCTCCGGAGGGATATGAATTGAGTAGTGATAGTGATTGTGGAAAGAGGAAGACTGGGAAGAAGGGTACCCGGACAAAGAAGATATTGACACCAAAAAAGAAGGGGTCACCCAAGAAGAAGGTGAGCAGGACTCCTCCAAAGAATGGTAGTGGGAAAGGCAATGGGCTTGGAGAGGCTGAACATGCTGAGGTTGAGAATGGGAGTGAACAAGTAAAAAAGAAACCCTCCCGAAAGTATGCTGGGAAGAGAATGCAAAAAAGAAGGCCTGATTTTGGCCCAAGTAGTTGTGGATCTGGGCCAAGCAGCAGTGGATCTGGGCCAAGCAATGTGTCAAAAGATGGGCCAACTGTAGTGGAGCCCATTGTGGAGGAAGTGGACTCTGAGGCAGAAAAAGAGTATGTGTATGAAAGTGAGCAGTTTGTGTCTCCAATATCATCAGATGAGGATGGTGTGAATAGACATAGGTGGACTCAACACAACACTGGATATGGGTATGGGGAGGTGTATTTCGAATTGGGCATGGAGTTTGATCGGATGATAGAGTTCAGAGAGGCATTGAAGGATTATTTTGTATTTGAGGGAAAGGAATGCAAGTTCCATAAGAATGAGCCTAAAAGGGTCAGGGCTGGCTGTGCAATTCCTGGATGTCCATTCCTAATTTTTTGTTCTGAAAATACAAGAACAAATTGCTATCAAGTGAAGACTTTTGTAAACAAGCACACTTGTGGGAAAGAGTTGAAGTCTAACTTGGCTGATTGCAATTGGGTAGCAAGTAAGCTGGTGAAGGTGATTGTTACAA